>KN476843.1:5565-18095 GCA_000787095.1 Periophthalmodon schlosseri | reverse complement strand
GTCCTCAGAGTGTGAGATGGTTCATGTGGCACTAACATGTGGGAGATGTACTTTGGTGCTGGGCCATGGAGAGACTTGTAACAAGCAGAGCTGCTTTAAAGTCTATTCTCTGAGCCACAGGAGCCAGTGCAGAGACCTGAGCACAGGACTTATGTGTGAAGTACTTCCTGGTTCTAGTCAGGACCCGAGCAGCAGTCTTCTGGATGTACTGCAGCTGTGTTAACACTCGTTTGGAGAGGCCAGTGAGCAGGACGTTACAGTAGTCTAACCTACTGGAGACAAACACATGGATAAGTCTCTCCAAGTCTGGTTTTGACAGTTTATGTTTGATTTTAGCAATGTTTTTTAGATGTTAAAAAGCTGCAGATGTTATTGATTTGATGCGGCTGTTAAAGTTCAAGTGTGAGTCCATTATTACCCCGAGATTTCTAGCCTGATTTGAAGGTTTTAGAGAGAGACTGGAGGTGAGACATCAAAAAATTTGCTAGATAGGAGATTTTGTTCTTTACAGAGGACATTCTAGTGTCTTATAGAAATATCTTGTTGTACCTTTAGTTTAGACCTCTGCAAACATATTCTGAAATGCATGGGATTCTTGTGTTACTTAACTTTCAACCATGGAGTTTGTGTGAAAATCAATGGAGGATTTAGTATAGATTTCGCTATACTTTCTCATGCTATCTATTTACGGCTAGCTTTGACATTGCACACATACTGTCACGCACGCACACTCCTGCAGACTAATTTGGCCTAAAAAGTGCTGAGTGTTAGCCTCTCTCAGCTTGTGTCCCTGTGTAATAGCTTATCGTCAGGTGTTTCTGCATGCTACAGACTGTACTGTATGCTAATGCTAACCTGAGCTAATCAATCATTGCCCCTTGGATCTATATTCTCTATATGGGCCTATACTGACTGCACTGATACATCCCTGTACTGTAAGTAGGACACTGGTGCTATTTGTGAGCCATTCCCGCGACTACTATGGCAACGTATACTATTACTACTACTACTATTTATTAGAAATTGACCAATATGGGATCTTCCAATGGGCGATGCCGATACCGATTGTTTAGAAGCCGATGGCCGATAAGCTCTGCCGATAGTTTTCGTTTTTGGGCCGATATGTAGGGCCAGGAGGAGGCCCCAGGGAAGACCAAGGACACGCTGGAGGGACTTTGTCTCTTGATGTCTTGTGGTTCCACCGGAGGAGCTGGAGGAAGGGTCTGGGGTGAGGGGAGTCTGGGAGCCCCTGCTTAGACTGCTGGTCCCGTGACCTGGCCCCGGATAAGCGGAAGAAAATGGATGGATGTTGGGCCATTTTCTCCAAATGATATGATTTGAAATGACCACAAACTCATCCGCAAACTTGTTTTACTACTAAGTGTGTACGAGAGCTGTGCAGTGTCCTCTTCACACTAAAGTGTTCAGATAACGCGTGAGGCATATTCTTTAGGCATCTGGTTTGCCCAAACAAAACAATAAGATTCAAGCCCGATAGCTGATACGCTAAAAAGGTTAAATATCGGCCAATCGATATATCGCCCAGCCAATATATCAGTCTGTCTCTACTATTTTTAACACTTGGCTAGAATTGGTAGCGATATCTATCCAAACTTTGACTTTGGTTTGGTTGAGTTTATTTTTAACCCTCACATGGGCCCCCCTCTAATATAAATGAATAGGAAGAGGGTCCAATTCTGGGCCCCTGAGACCCTGGGGCCCGGGACAACAGACCCCCTAACTTGAAAACTACCGCTTCATGACATCACAAGGTGGAAAAGAGCATTTTGAGCTTTGGAGATGTAGACAGACTAATAATAAAGGGTTACTCAAACGTGTGTGAATGAAATAAAACACAACTCCAGGTAACAACATTATAACGTGACTTAAAGCTCACAAGAGTCAATTTTGTGTAGTATAGGACCTTGAAACCATTTGCCCCATCTTATTTTGTTCTTCCAGAGCAACTATAACATACTGGTCATTACTATTTTAAAATCATTTAGTGGGTAAATAGAACAAATCCACATATAAACAGTAGGACATATTGTTATTTATTTGACCTTCTTGCTCAGACACAAAGAGCTGCGAGCTAGTATTCCATTAACCTTGCTCGTGGTTGCCAAAAATGCACCAAATTTTGTGTTTATTTTTGTAAGTCGTGGCCCTTTTGTCTAGCATCTCCTCCCTTCCTCCATATATTTATCGCTGTCTGCTGGGTTTGGGTCATCCGTGTTACAGGTCTTTCAGGTCACTGTATTCTTCTGAGAGGGTTTGATTTATTTGTGCATTTATCCTCGCTGATTGCTCGAGAAGGCGCTCACTCTTGCATGCGCTGCCCCCTGGTGTAAGTGAGAGGAGGCCAGTGACCAGTGATTCCCTGACGAATGGGTTGTGCATAGCTCTTCGCCTGCCCATATATTACTGTCTGACCCTATCTGACCAAGCAGACACCAGCTCAGGGGAGAAGGAGCAGGCTCACCCTAAGCTTGATCCAGTTTTGTATCATTAACCAGGTACTTAGCCCCGGAAAGTCCATGCATTTCGGGGGTTTATTAGATTGGGAGCGTCTATAATTCACTGAACAGATCCTGAACTGTGTCTGTGTAACTCCAGGGATAAGGAACTGGAAAACAATTATTTCTCAATATATACTAGATTGAGAAACATTGTCCTTGTGCAATAGGAAACTTCAGCTAATTCGTTTGGATGTGTTTACGAAATCTGTTCTTTGTCTGTCGCCCGCTAGTCTTCTTGTGGTAATTAGTGATGTGACGTTTGTGAACGAGTCGGCTCTTTTGAACGGTTCCTTAACGTGAACGGTTGGATCCGGATCTCATTTTTTAAAAGAAACCAATCTTTTTCTTTCAAATTTGTCTGCATTTTTATACTGATTTACACTGAACCGACACAAGAATCAGCACAGAAGCAGAGCAGTGCACATAAAAACACATTTAGCATCATAATAACAGTTAGTTTTAAAATTATTATTATTGTAGTGCAACGTTTTATTTAGACTATGCATCATTTGAAAGGGCAAACTCACTCCCACTCTCAGTTTGAACCATTTTAAACACATTTAAGCCTTGGTTGTTTCTCTCTGGGATTAGTTTGTTGTTAAAATGACTTCTCACATTGGCTTCTGTCTTATAAATAAATAATCAAAGAGCCAGTCTTTTGAATGGCTCTTTGAAATGAATGGATCCAAAAGATTCGGATCCCATAAAAGAGCCGAAAGTCCCATCACAAGTGGCAAGCTACAGATCTCCTCAGTGTTTACGTCTATACACATTTACATACTAAAATTCAAACTTCATGTTGATACTAAGGAGAATCTCAAAACAATTATAAAAATAAAAATGCACTTGTCTTTATATATAGTTTACAATTTGGTGTATTTTTCATTCACTCCACAGCTGTCCTGGGGCAGACTGACAGAAGCGAGGCTGCCAATCTGCACCATCGGCCCCTCAGACCGTCACCGACACTCACGCACACCACATTCATACTAGGCAACGTGGGGGAAGTGTTATGCTTAAGGACACAACGTCAGTTTTTGTCACAGTTTTTGAAAGCATCAATTTCAATTTCACTAGTTCTTTTTGAGCTAAACCCAGTTCCTTCAGTTGCATTTGTGTATGTAATCTGTACTTTCATTCTTTGTGGTATTTGGCAAAGCTACTCCATGTTTTTAAAGTCCATCTTCCACACCTTCATGCACTCAACCTATTCTGGTACAGTCTCCGTTCTGACTGGGCGTGTGTTGTTAGAATCTTAAAATTAAAAACTTGAGGTTGATACTGAGGAGAAGGCAAGACAACAGGACAAGGCTTCTTCTGGACACCATTATTCCTCATTGTGTACTGGAGAATTATTGTCCCATTGCACTGGGAAAATGTCACCGGTTCATTCGTTTGCATTTGCTTACATCATGTCTGTCTAAAACCCTCTAGTTAGTAAACGTCATCAAATCGTATTTTTTCCATACACTACAATACTATGGTTTTCTAAGGAGAGAGCTTGAATCTCCAAACCAATGTTGACACCACATTGTTAAAACACTAAAATATAATGCCAGAAATCCCACCAGCCAGAGTAATGAGTGGGAGTCATTTGTTTTCAGCCAAAAATGTTAATGTCTGAGTTACATAGAATTATTCAACAATGTAATGATTTTGTAATAAAACAAAAAACTATTTCCTTTTCTGTGGTCAATTATGAGTAGCCAATAAACTGCTATATCCTTTCTATTTATGTAGGCTTGGAACCGTAGACTGTATATATAAATGGACATCGCTAACCCGCTAGCCACCGTGTTCCAACTAAGAAGTGAGCATGGGCGCACTTCCAGCTCCATTGACTCACTCAATTCACTTTCTATTGAAAAACTGTGGCCCCTCTCTCTGTAACTGCTGCTGTCAGACTCGTCATTTTAGTCTTAAAATGTTCGTATTAACCCGCTCTACATGATCCTGGTGTTTTTATTTCGCTATTGTGTCCATAAATGAAGATATGAACATTAATAACAGACAAATCAGGCGACTTCTTTCCCCAAGGTCGCTCCCTCTAGTGTTAGCAACAGGTTGTTACCTTCAGCAGCCCTTTCTGGATTGGATCTTTGGTTGCTATGATACTTGCTGTTGGAATTCCAAATATGAAACTCCAAACTCCAAATTCACCCCTATAACTGCTCTAGCCTCGATGAGCTTCATTTGACTGGAGCCGAACGCTGTGGGTGACGTCACACTCACTTAGTCCACTTTTTTATACAGTCTGTGCTTGGAACTGTTTAAAGTATCATCTTGCATTTATAGAGTTGCTAAATACTATTATGCTTAAAAAAAAAATTAAAAAAAAACCAAACACCTTGATAAACATGCATTCATACAGTGAGCAGGGTTGCCTCTCCACAGATCTGACCTGTAACTTGGCTTGGTTACTCACTTGCTTGCTTCCTTGGAGATATACAAGTTTAATGTCATATTCTGGAACATTCCAAGCAAAGCAATAACGTCTCTCTTGCTTGCTAAACGTACACAAGTATTTTTTATGTTAATTTTCATTGCGCTGGTGTGATTTGGCCTGGTGACATCATAATTAAGTTGAGATGAAGTAGTGCGATAATGAAACAGTTTTGTATATTTCTGTTGCACACCTGATGAGGCTGGATTAGCTGTTTTTGGAGCCTTTGGTGATAATTATTCATGTTTTCTCTTCACAGATTTATTCAGGAGATCGAAATGAACATGGGTCCAGGCCAAGCCAAGCAGTGCCAGCTCCGAGCGTTTCTCACTTACTACATCAACGACCTCTTCCTCAACCAAGTCCGTTTAATTAAGTTTATTCACTTCATTTTAGTGCAAAAGTTGTATCCATCTTTATTTTTAAATCTGATATTTCTGTGGCAAAAATGTTATATTACTTCTAGCCAAGAACGAAAAGACACAAGTACATAGCATTACATACTGGCTTAAAGCTGTACGGGGTTGTATGGACAGTTAACCTTCTACGTGCTCTTCTAAAGCATCCATATATACACTCATAAATACACCAGACATACCATCTTTATTAAAACATCTGGAGGTCTTTTTATAACCACTATCAATGTATTTAGTTTGTGCTGCTACTGGTTTAAAAAAGCAACTTCTCTCTTAAAGCAAAGGAAATAAGCTACTATTTAAAGGTCCCATATTACACAAAATTGACTCTTGTGAGCTTTAAGCCATGTTATAATGTTGTTACTTCATCAAAAACATACCCGGAGTAGTTTTTTGTTTCATTCACACATGTTTGAGTAATCCTTTATTATTAGTCTGTTTACATCTCCAGAGCTCAACATGCTCTGTCCCGCCTTGTGATGTCATGAAGTGGTAGTTTTCAAGTTAACAGCTCCTTTTTACCTTTTGTTTAGTCGAGATTGGCAAATCCAGGGCTGAAAATGATTCTAGTGAAGGTGTATGGAGTTTAAAATCACGGTTGAGCACTTCCTGTATTACCGCATGACATCACAAGGTGGAACAGAGTGTCTTCTGTGTGATGTTTGAGAGAAGAACCCCGCCTAAATATGCAGGGTTTGTGTGTTAAACATGTGTGAATTAACCAAAACACGACTCCAGGTCTGTTTGTGACAAGGAAACAACATAACATAGATCAGAAAGTAGCGTAATATGGGCCCTTTAAAGTTTACCAGCACATGTTATTGCTAGCTTGATGTTTTGTTGCATATGGACTTGTCCTTGAAAAGCTGAGGACTTGTTTATTTCATATCCAGGGCTATAGAGATATATATATAGATAGGTATTTATGTCATTTATGAAACATTTAAGATATTAATTCCTCTATACCACATACCAGCTCAAAAATGTTTCACACCCGGCGCATATTTTGTATCAGAATTTAGCATTGATTTATCAACTTGTCTTGTTTTAGGTGCGAACAGAAATCAACAAAGAGATCGAGGCCGTGAGTAAAGCCGCCGATCCTCTGAAGATCCTCGCCAACGCAGACACGATGAAGGTCTTGGGCGTCCAGAGACCACTGCTACAGGTACAGGGAATACTACTTCTACTACTACTACTATTGGATATCACTGATAAACAGTTGAACTGGGTCAAATTAGGATAAACCGCAGGTGTTTTCTTGCCTCTCCACAGTTCTGACCTGTAACTTGGCCTGGTGGCGTCTCAATGAAATTTAATGTCTTATACTATTTATATAATACTGTGGAATATTCTAGGCAAACCAGGTGGCTGACCATCTGCTAGAAAAGTTGCATAGTTCACCTTTAAATCAGACATATTGCTACAAATGAAAAAAAAACAACAACTTCTACTCGCTGTGATGTGCAGCTATCCACAGGAGGGGCCGACAGCATGCGGCGCTTTGTTGTGTTGTGTTTACGGCGACGTCAGCTCCCATTTGCAGTTTTCTAACACGAAAGACGGTGGACATGTGTCTTTTATTAAGACGTTTTAGATGAATATTGCGATTTAAAATGTGCAAATTCTAACATAATGATCCACGGGTGCCACAGATTATAGCTATAAAGCGACACAAACACAATAGGTCTGCTTTAATCCCATTCAGGTGAACATTCCAGGCGAAGCAATAACATCTCCATGGAGACAAGCAGGTAGCAAACCCCCCAGTTGCTTAGTGCACTTTTAAATAAAGAGGGAAAAAATAAAGGACTTGTGTGAACACATTGTTTCAACCTGCAGACCTTTAATACCAGCAGCACTTCTCCATATGATGCAAACTTAGTGATATAATGTGAGTCATTAAATGTACATTTGTCTCCTGGTCGCTGTCTCTGTGGGAGGGAGCAGCGGTGGCAGTTACAGAGAGACTCCGTGGGCGTCAGGTTCACTCGGGTTTGTTTACGGCTTAGGCCCCTCCTTAACGAGCTCTGCAGCATCTTGCTAATTATGCTGCTGTGGCTAATGAGGTGTTCTGCTGATGGAGGGAGCACAGTGAAACACTGCCTTTGTGTGGACTTTTGCCTTTATAATTGGGACGAATGAAAGAGAGACCAGGGTCCGGTCCAGGGTCCTGTCCAGGTTCCTGACCAGAGACCAGGGACCAGGGACCAAAGACCAGGGTCCTGTCCAGAGACCAGGGATCAGACCAGGGTCCAGAACAGGGACAAGAGACCAGGGTCCTATCTGGAGACCAGGGACCAGAGAGCAGGGTTCAGACCAGGGACCAGAGACCAGGGACCAGAGACCAGGGACCAGGGACCAAAGACCAGGGTCCTGTCCAGAGACCAGGGATCAGACCAGGGTCCAGAACAGGGACAAGAGACCAGGGTCCTATCTGGAGACCAGGGACCAGAGAGCAGGGTTCAGACCAGGGACCAGAGACCAGGGACCAGAGACCAGGGACCAGGACCAAAGACCCAGAGACCAGGGACCAGGGACCAAAGACCAGGGTCCTGTCCAGAGACCAGGGATCAGACCAGGGTCCAGAACAGGGACAAGAGACCAGGGTCCTATCTGGAGACCAGGGACCAGAGAGCAGGGTTCAGACCAGGGACCAGAGACCAGGGACCAGAGACCAGGGACCAGGGACCAGAGACCAGACCAGAGACCAGATCTTTCAAAAAGTTTAATTTCATGAAGCTGGTCACACACTGAGTAGTGCTGATCTACTGGACCACTGGAATGAAAGAAAATGAAGGATTTCACTGTTGTTTGGTTCATGTTGTCAGTAAGTGTGAGTAATCATAAAATTGTGATATTTTTATCTCAGTTATTGCAGGTTTAATATTAGGCCTTGGTGAAAGTTTCTTCATATTGATCAATCAGAATGTTTTGTCTTCTTAATATCAAAATTAGGGTTTGGGATGTGACAAAAAATTATAGGGGCAACAGTGGCTCAGTTGGTAGAGCGTTTGTCCACTGATCCAAAGGTTGGTGGTTCAAATCCCACTCTCGACACATTACTGGTAGAGCGATCAGATCCACGTGTGTGTGAATGGGTGAGTGGCTTGATGTAAAGCGCTTTGAGTGCGTTGAAAGTGGAAAAGCGCTTTATAAAAACGTGACAGTTTTTTGACATTTTTTTTCCCTCACTCATCACAATTTTTGATTCAATTTTATTTTGTCTTCTTAAAAACAAATAAAACATTAACTTCCTGAACATAATCAATACAGGCTTTTGCTCACTGACAGATTAAAATTTGATCATTTGCCCGACCCTGAATGCTAAAATGCTACAGTATCAGCTCTATTCTGGCCCTTATTATAATTCTTAACTCTATTTAAAACGGCTGAGAAACGACCAGGTGGTGTGGCTGCTCAAGTATGACTGAAATGCATAATTAAAAAGCACAATGGCAGTTCCATATAACGCTCGCTCGACTCCCCAATAACGTGGCAGATGTGGATATGATTGGGTTAGCGTTACCGTGTGCTCCACCGAAGAAACATTTTTTGATGTGTTTGAGAGCCAGTCGCTATCAAACACAGACGCACAACGCTGATGTCAAGTAAAAGCCATAGGAGGGTTGGATGACATTATTCAAAATTATCTACAAACACTGCAAAAAAGTATACTAGAGATGTCACGATGTCGCATTATAGTTAGGGCGGGGCAATTAGTCACATTTTTATCGATCGAGCTTTAGTCATTCCAGTAAAAGCATGTGGTTTGGAGCAAAGTTCAAATTTTTTCGAGGAAGAAATTAGATTAAAATGTTTAGGAAATTTATACTGAAAGAAGCATTTATATATATTTTTATTTGTATGTTAAGAAGACAAAACAAAGCTGACAATAACGTGGCAGATGTGGGTATGATTGGGTTAGCGTTACCGCGTTCTCCTCTGAAGAAGCGTTTTTTGATGTGTTTGAGAGCCAGTCGCTATCAAACGCAGACACACAACGCTGCCGTCGAGTGTGGTGTTGAAAAAGCACGCTACAGAGCATTAAACACACGATCTGAGATGGGAAAGTAAAACCATGGGGGACTGTCTATGCTATATACATCTGTTCACTGAAATGACTCAAGCACGAAGTCTGTAGGCTGCTGTGTTAGATGTGGTTCTCAAGCTTTTCAGGAAATGTACCAACCTTAAAGGTCCTATATTACACAAAACTGACTGTGAGCTTTAAGGCGTGTTATAATGACCTGGAGTTGTGCTTTGTAACAGACCTGGAGTTGTTTTGTTTCATTCACACATGTTTGAGTAATCCTGGTTTATTAGTCTGTCTACATCTCCAAAGCTTAAAATGCTCTGTTCCACCTTGTGATGTCATGTAGTGGTAGTTTTCAAGTTAACAGCTTCCTTTTACCTTTAGTTCAGTAGACTGGCATTCCAGGGCTGAATTCATCCAAATTATTCTAGTGAAGGTGCATGGAGTTTAAGTTTTATGGAGTGTTGTTCTGATACGATACTTGTATTGGTAAAAGCTCTGATGCCGCACATTTTTCAGGTATTGGTATTGGCAAGTACTCAGACCAAATCATCAATCCAATACCACTCTGTATTTTCCGGAGTAAGGACTCGTAGATGCGAGCAGCCGCTGTGGCTAATGCTAATGCTAACGCCCAGAGCAGGTTAAATGCAGACGGTGGCTCTGTAGACACTTAAAACACACTGATAATGACAGAAAAGACGTTTGTGTTTCCTCTTTGATAGCTTCATTTAGCCTTTGGTGTGGACACTGAAGTTGGTAAAATAACTACGGAGAGTACAGCCTGACAACAGCGCTAACACGACAACAGCGCTAAAACCAAAACAACGCTAACACGGACATTGTTTACAATTTAAAAAGTATAAATGCCATACTGTGAAACATTTCCGGCAAAGCAAAAACATCGCAAAGACAAAAATGTTAGTTAAAAGTTTATAATTATAGTTATATAAAAAGTTGTTATTAATTTCTTAGGATTAGGAGTAGGGACACTAAAACCTAAGATGATGGATGGTTGGAGATGTAACTGTTCTATATAAAGCCAATAATACACTAAACTGAGCTTTTAAATGTAGTATCACCATCAAAAACATATGCGAGTTTTCTGTCATTCTCATATTGCTGATTATTACGTTTAGTGCAATATTTGGAGCACCAGTTCCATGTGTACAGGTAGGGTGGGTGACGTGTCTTGCTCAGTGACACAGCGCTGTGGGAGTGTAGAGGGACTTGAACCCGCGCAATCTTCCCAACCAATAGAGCGTTTCCATCCCCAATTTATGATCTCATTTGTGGGTATCATGGCTATTGGGGTCACGCACATGCACTTGTGTAATCCTGCATCTAGAATTTATATGAATGTATTAGCATAGCATTGACTTTTGGAGACACAGACACCGTTTAATTTATAGAGTGAACGCTGTGTTCGTTTTTGACCACGTCTCTATCTACATGACTGTTGCCACATAGAAGTCAAAGTTCATACTATCCATTTTACGCATTGCATTTTTAACCTATTGTAACCATAGTGCAGCGGACGGTAATATGTCAGTATATTTGTTTTCATGATAAAAGAAGTCAGTTCAAAAATTATTGTTCTATATTTGTTCAAATTATCAAGATGTGTCAAAACATTGCTGTCTTTATTTTATTAATTTTATATCTTTTATTTGTAAAAAGAATTTACCTTTTGTGAGTCACGTGAGTGCATGTTTTGCCCCGGAAGTTAAACAGAGAGAAAATCGTAGCCGCGAAAGTGAAAAGAGACGATCGAGGGAAATGTAGAAAAGTGCAAAGAAAAGACGTCAGAGTTCAGAATATGGTACTTAACCACCGCTGGTGATAACGGCAAACATGGTAAACATGACTTTGTTCTGTATTTATTTTAAAGGAATTTTATGTATCGGAGCTAAGCAAATATATAACTGCTCCAGCCTCGATGAGCTTCGTTTGACTGGAGCTGAACGCTGTGGGTGACGTCACACTCACTTAGTCCACTTCTTTATACAGTCTGTCATTGTACTAATACTGAAATGGGAAAGGATCGGGCTATCGCTAAGGACCAGAAGTGAACAGACAAGATTATATATAACATTTTAATATATTGTAAAAAGAGATGTTTATATTGGTTAGCCGGCTTTATATTGCACAATAAAGAAATAAAGGGGGACTCGGACAGTTTATAGTTGTATTCAAAAGGTTAGCGTTCATTCATGTGGTGCGCTGATAGCATAAGCTGAGGTGATGACTGCAAAGTGTAGTTAGCTCCTCCCTTTAAAATAACACCATTCAGATCCATGTTGAGCTTTGCATACATTTTCACCAGCTATCCTGTGGCAGACTCACAGAAGTGTCTTGCACAATGGCACAATGACAGTATCAAATAGGATGAATACATTTGAACTACCAACCTTTTTTTTAATACAGGATACACACTGTGCCAGCGCCATGAAGTGTGCTCACATAATCACATGTTTGATTCTTGGGTCCTATTTTATTTTAACCCTGCATATTTAGGCTGAGTTCTTCGCTCAAACAGAAAACGCTCTGTTCCACCTTGTGATGTCATGTGGTAATACAGGAAGTGCTCCACTGTGTTTTTAAACTCCATACACCCTCACTAGAATCATTGGATGATTTCCTCCATACACCCTCACTAGAATCATTTGGATGATTTCAGCCCTGGAATTGCCCATGTCTACTAAACAAAAGCTAAAAAGTAGCTGTTAGCTTGAAAACTACCACTACATGACATCACAAGGTGGAACAGAGCATTTTGAGCTTTGGAGATGTAGACAGACTAATAATAAAGTGTTACTCAAACATGTGTGAACGAAACAAAACACAACTCCAGGTATGTTTTTGAGGAGGTAACAACATTAAAACACGACTTAAAACTCATAAGAGTCAATTTTGTGTAATATAGCACCTTTAAAACATGTTCCCACTTCATATTTTAGTATTCGCTGATAATACATTACAACTATGGGTACTTTTTCCTGTTGTATTCCTCAGGTCAGGCTTCTTCCACAATAGACCAACACAAAAGGAGCTGTAGCGGTCAGGTTAGGCTGTTGTGATGCTATCTGTCCCGCTTTTGGCATGGCTCCTGATTG
>JACM01013471.1:0-13981 GCA_000787095.1 Periophthalmodon schlosseri | reverse complement strand
GCTAATGAAAAACTGGGACAGCGGTTTTCCAGGAATCCGTGCCAAGAATCACAACCCGGGATCCCAAATTAGACAGCGAAGATAGGGGCATAAAGTCCTTGCTGGAGTATGATTAATAAGAAGATATTTAAAAATATATTCCCCATGCCAAATAAATGGTGATTAAGTATAGAGTAGTAACATCTGGTGAGTTTTAGTGGCTTTTCTACAATCAGTTTGAATTAGATGGAAGAGCCGGTAGTCTAGCTAAGACAGGGGAGAACTAATAGGGTTAGCATACATCTCATTATTGACACTTTTGCATAAGTTAAAGCACTCTGGGATGTCACTATAGAAGTTTGCTTCAAGATGGTGAGGAGAGACAAAAGCTAATAGTGCACAATAGGCAGTGGGGAGTGGAACATAGCTGACTGCCAAAATGTTCTAATCAACCTGAACAGATTTGTGGGTTTGTTTATCTATTAAACAATAATGTATTTTGTTCCAAAACTGTGGGCCATAAAAACACACATAAAAGACAACAATACAAACAAGTAAACAAAGTAATATATGTGTAAAAGGGCCTTAAGACCAACAGAAATGTGGCGCCCACATGACCGCATACTATGTTCATACTCCAATTTGCTGCAAGCAAGGGGGTAAATGGGTTTTGCTCAAGCACACAAGGGCACTACAAACAAAGTTATTGTTAGTTATCAATCAGCTCCTCCTGAACTGCATCTGTCCCACAATAATGCTGTACTCTCCTTTATGCTAAATTCATAGAACACACGACAGAATTTTACTTATGAATGTCACTATATCTCTCCTATTCCTAGATAGGCCAGTGCTTGTCAGCCAGCATCACGTCTGCAGAGTGACGGGATGTGTCATGTGGTGGAGCACTTGGGGGACGCGTTACCCTTGACAGCAGTCAGCGGAGAGAGCACTTTCATTATGTCATCCCTGGAAAATCTCAAATCACAACAGTCGGGTCCAGAGCTGACGCACACTCTCACTTATCTGTAAACAATTTCGTTCACCCGTCCACCTGCTGTACACATGCACGCTCCAGATCACTCATATTGAATGGGAAAAGTGTTGTAGGTGAGGGTAGACTGACAGCCTGGCAGCCAATCATACATTCAAACTGCCTCACAAATGTATCTTGTCAGAGCCTGTGATTCCCTCCTCTTCTCCGCACTTTTCCTCGCGTCTTTCTCTCCCTTCTCCGTCTCCCCGTGAAGCAAATCCAATACACTGTAACATTATCCGAGCCTCGCCTTGCTATTTGGATTCTCTCCCGGAGCCAAAAAGGCACACGCAGGGCCAAATTGATTTTCCTGTTGCGCTAGATTTGTGACAGTCGAGTAGAAATCGCATTGCTCAAACGCCAGCGCTACCTCTCATATACACACAGCTGTTTATTCACACACACACACCTCGTCCTCCTCCCAGTGTCTCCGAAGCAATTCCGAGCATCCTCCGAATATTTTTCTCTTTCCGCGAGACATAGGGGACAGGGCGGGGGACAGCCATTCATCTCTCAGCCGGACAGAGGAGCGGTGAAGGGAGCGCCGGAATACAAGATCCTGTCAAGGGCTGTGAGCTGTGGGGGAGAGGTGATCATCTGGTAAAGTGGATAAAGTTGGCTAAAGTTGTTGTGGAAGATATCGGTTGTAAAATATTCGAAATACTTGGAGAACATAGGCCTCCACCACAGTATTTATATCTTTAGAACCCAGATTTGAACTATATTTCATCAGTATATAGTCTATTCTTTGTGTCTTGAGTACTTATACTCACAAGACTACCTCCACTTTTGTAAATGCCCACTAAAAACTTTTTTTTTTTTGAATAGCTAAAAGTCTACACAGTCAGAAAACAAATTCCTGTATCCCCGGTAATTGAACTGAATAAAATCTGGGCCTGCTAAGTGCATGTATGAACTTGTACATCTTAAACAACGATTTCCTGGACAAAAAAAGTCTAATGTTCTTAGCTTAACTCAAAGTTTATCTCATGTTATTTTGAATTTAATCGTATTATTTATTCATGTATTTAATTACTCTGTATAATTCTATTTTCCATTCATTTCATTTTAACTTCTTGTCAGCAGAATGCATGTTTATATAGATGCAAGTTTCCAAGGCCAGACACCAATTTTCCTCACAATACTATTGCTAATTAGCTCCAACTACACCCTTTCTCTTTCCCCTTCTCCTGCAAGAACCCCACCCCACCCCCCATCCCCACCTCTTCCGCACAGGGGTCCTCTGAGGTCCAGTTAGCCTCCTCTCCTCCTTTCCCCATCTCTGAATACATTTTCTTCTGATTTCTTCTGAAGAGGTGATTGGAGCTGGTAGGCAAGCACTCCGGAGACTTTAAGAGCTGTTTATCTACACTGAGCATCAAGTGCTTCCAGGGCCTGTGTGAGGACGCAGAGGTCAAGGCGAGAGAGGAGGAGGAGAAGGAGAGATAGGAGGAGTGAGAGTCTCTGGCTAGTTTGGCCGCTCCAGGGTTGCTACACTCCGAATCACAACTTGCTTTACATCTGCAGCATTTGTCCTTTACGCTAACTGTCCCCAAGCTAACCCCCTAGTTTGCATGTTTTAATATGTTTTTCTGAAGTTATGCTAATGATGCTAGCATAAAAGTGAGAGATGGGTTGTTACTAGTCGTCTTCTGCACTCAGGGTCATAGGTCAAGCACAAACAAGTGGGAATGCTGTTGATGCTTTGACCTTAGATGAAGCTAGCAAGAATATTTTTGTAAGCATGCAGTTAGTGGACGAGAAATAATGCCACGGGGAAGGCAACTTGCACTTTTCACTGTTTTGGTTGTTGGTTGTTATGAGAAAGCAGCAGCAAAATGGTTGAAGGGTGGATAGATTTTATGCAAACGTGTTTTCCAGTGAGTTTTCTAGTCACCGCACTCCCTGAGAGGCTGCGTGGTGGGAACAGCGCCTCTGGCTGTCCCTGTCCCATCCTCTTTCTCATTACTTTAATCGTGCTCTCTCTCTCTTTCTCTCTCTCTCTTCTGTTTCCCCATGTGTCTCTCGTCCCCACCCCTCTCTGCTCTCTCTATTTGCCTGTGCCTTATTCTTTTAGCTCAGAGCGCCGCTGTGGTACCCGGGCGTCCCAGCGATGAACAAAACTGAATTTTTTTTTTCCCATACACGTTTCAGCCTCTGTTATTTCTCCATGCTGTTCTCTCCTCCAGCTCGCCGCCATTCTCCTGCCCCCCTTTACCCCTCCCTCCCCCCTCTCTTCCCCCTGTACCATCCACAGCCCATCGCTCCCACATGCCGACGTCTCTGCTCTTCCTGATGGCTGCTCATGTTGGATGTGAAACAGCAAAATGCCCTCCCCGCAGGCATCGCCATCACAAAGTACACTGTCGGCCAAAAAACAGAAACAAGGAAAAAAGCCGTAGACTTGCAGTGTTAGCCATTTAGAGAGATCCCATTCTAACTGACGAGAAAACCCAAACTGTAGCACCATGCGCAATTATTTCTCCTCCCCAACACCTATTCCCTTTCTTTCCCTCACTCCACCACTTCCCACTTGCTGTTTTTTAGCTTAAGCTTGCAATTTTGCCTTACTTACACTTGCTACTCAGTGGTGGAAGTAATGAGGATCTAGGGAGAGGGCTTGTTTTGCGAGCCACTGCAGGCCTGCGCTTGTCCCCTACAGGGAGAGTTAACTGGCATTAGCCCCCGGCGCGGAGAGGCATTGACTCGCACCCATTGAGATCTAAACCAGCATTATTGGAGCCCGCTGTCTATCTGCCTCCTCCCCCTAAAGACATGCCAAGTCGGGGATATGAGCTGGTGCGTTTGTTGGCCAGAGCAGGTGTGTGCTTTTACAGCCTCAGGTCTGTATTAGGAGATGGTGCTGAAGCAGCCCTTTCTCATATTGTACATCGGTGCTTACCGGACTTTCCTCAGTTTAACAAAACCGGCCCCCGCTTCTCTGGCGGTGAGCTTTAGTAGGACTTGGACTTATGTATGCATGCACCAGGCTGCACCAGGCTGATAGCTGGAGATAACAAGGCGTAACAGTTTTGTTCTTCTATCAGGTTCAAAAATTCAGGTACACAAAATGTGAAGATTTTATATAATCACAATCAAATCTAAATCGCAGTTACAAAGCACTTCTTAAATTATTGAGAGAGATTTACACTAACACTGAAAATGTATTCAAGTTCAGACTGCTAAAAGCTTGTTCTGAAATGCATGGGATTCTTGTATTGGTTTGTATTAGTTTGTATTGTTTTCTGACATTTTAATGCACTTGGATGTATATAAAATGTGCACTTTGAACAGATTGTGAAATAAAAAAATAACAGAGAATCTAATCTCAATGGGTATACTAAATCCGAATTTAGATATTTGTCATGATCACGCATCCCTACCAAAAATGCTGTTTATTTGCCCAGATAAAACTTGGTTAATATGTAATTGAGCACCAACTAATCATTAAATGTTGGGCAACAAAAATACATTAGGGAAAGCTAACTTTTCAGTGTTACAATATTATGAGAACTGTAGAAAAGAGTTTAAGGGATGGATATTTGTAGTGTGCTTCTTTCTCTAGGGTGAAAGGTCAAGCACATTGATGTTGCTGCTATGCCCTAAGATCAAGATTGCAAGAACTAAGAGCAGAAAAAGAAGTTATAAAGTGGACATATTTTCCATTAGTTCATACTAGTGTCTTTAAAGGTCTATTCTGGTGTGTTTCTTGCATACATTTGTGTACTGTGTGTGTTACTTCTCCCATAGGTGCTTTGTAACGCAATTAGCAAATGGCACTGTTACCCACAATGCAATGGCAGCAATTTACATCTAGTCTATTGCCCAGCTGGTTCCCCACACACAACCACCCGCTTTTACACATGACGTTTTGATTTTGTTCATCTCCGAGTGTAATTTTTCCCTCAACGGACAGGCCTTCAAACGGACTCATTCACGCTGTTGTTGAAGACGTTGGAACGCACATGCACAAATGTTTGTTTCTGAGAGCGCATTAGTCTGGAGACATGAAAAGATCTAATAGCCACACTGATGGAACTTTTAGAAAGAACCGGACTCACGGAAGCCTGGGAGCAAGCAAGCAGGATTTTCAAACAAGGATGCACTTCGGAATGCAAGTCAAATCACTGTAATTTCCTCTTTGTGCAAAAAATGGCACTTAGCGAGCACATCCATTTTCTACTTTTTCCCATGATACACAGCAGCGGGGCCACAAGTAATAAGAGTTCATTGCAATTTTTTTAGAAGATAATGCTGCCTACTGAAAAGCCAATACGCATTTTTAAATTTCTCTGACTGGCGAGGCAACCCGGAGTCCGCTTTGAAGAGACGCAGAGCTAGTCTTTGAAGCGTTTTTCATCAGAGTTTCAAACGTGAGCGCTGGCGAAGTTCAAAGCTGAGGGAGAGCACTTGTAGCCATATTGCTGTTTTGTTTCAGGGTCTTGGTAATATTAAGCTTATAGCAGCCGCTGTGTGTGTGAAATGCCAATGATGAAAAGTCAGCTTGAGTCAATAAAAGGCCTCTATTAATTGGAGATGAAAGGAACAGGGATGGAGGGTGTGCATTAGAGACGGGACAAAAATGCAAGAAATTTTAAGTTTGGGGCATATTATTACAGTGTGTTATAGCAGCAGGGGATATTTTTTTTAGTAAAGTAAGGTTGAAAAACACTTCACTTCAAAAATCTATACATTTTATCTCTGAATGAAACAATATTCAAACTTAATAAGTTTACCATGCAGCTTCCTGTACGTGCTTGGATTTTATCTACCATTCAAAACATGTACAATGGCACTTTTCTAGTTAAATCTAATGTATCTTTTCTGGAGAGTACGCAACCTGCTTGTGTCAGCTTCAGCTAGGCAGTATCTTGCATTTATTCAATTACAGGTGTTTTTATTGCACAAAAAATATGCATTCTCCACAGATCTGACTTCTAACTTGGCCTGGTGGCGTCATGTGCTCGTCTCCATGGAGATAGATTTAATACCGTACTTGGATCATTCCAGGCAAAGCAATAACAAGCAGGTGGCATACCCTCCTCCAGAAAATTTACATAGCCCGTCTTTAAAATAAGATAAAATGTACCGTGTGAGTACACCCACCAAAGACCTTAGAAAAATACTACTACTACTGCCTTTAATTATTGCATGTTTATACTGCGTATCTCACAAAATATGGCAGTACCTGTTGACATTCAATCCAAACGCTTTGATTTTGAATAACTAATAATTAGACATGCCAAAGTCCACATGTTTTATTTGAATATAATTACTCAGAGACACCTAATTAAAACAATACTGAAGACAAGGTTGTATTTTAGGAGGCATTGTTTTGATAGTTGGCTTATTGGGAAGTTGATCAGCAAGACATTTGAATAAGTAATTGGTAAAATTGTATGGCATTTCAAAGGATGTAATCATTATTTAATTATTCATTTAACTGTATGTAACTTTTATTTAAAGCACATCTGACAACAAAGTGTGTTGAAATGCTCTTCAGATGAGGATCGGCGAAGGGGGAACAGTTTGTCATGCTGTATACAGGTTATTGCAGAGGTAAAACACTAAAAACAAGTGTATCTAAGCATAGTCTTCAGAAATTGGTAAACACCTCTCACTGTGTCAAAACAAGCCCCAACTGCCCATTTGTGCTAATTAACAATGATAAAACATGAAACAATCACTTTTTTTAATTGGAGCAGGTTTTTATGTTGGAAATATTACAGTCCCGCTGCTGTTATTAAAATACTTAAAATAATTCACAGCCTTTTCTTATATCCTCTTGAACTTGAAACTTGTAGAATATTTTCATAATCTTTTAAAGTGTGCTAAGTGTAAGCTAACCACTGGCATCAAAATTCAACAGTCAATTGATCCCTACCGAAAACAAGTGATGAATGTGGCAATGGTTCACTGGAAGTTGTCCTGCTTTGATTCTGTATGAGTTATTAGGAAGATCTAACCAATGAAAAAGTGCAGAGTTTACATGTTATTTTTACATTTATCACAGTTGGGTTTAAACTGTGTGATACTTATATTTTACCTTGACTTTAAAGTGCTGCTTAAGTTTGACATTGCTTTGAGTGGAATTCTTTCACCACTTCATCCAAACGACTCCTTTTCTAGTGTTTTTGCGCTCACACAGATCTCTCCTCTTGCTGCACTTGCGGTGACAGACTAACTAATCGAATATTCTGCCTTTGAAGCCGCGCTGCTGGCTCTATTCATGTGTGCGTTGGGGGGTCCTCCTTGCAAAATACTTGCTCCTTTCTACCATTATGTGCTTCCTTGTGTGCTCACAAGTGTTTATTTACACTTTCTTCTTGAGTACATTATTTGTGTTAGAGTGGGCGAATGGCTGGCTAGCTGTGTTGTTTATGCAGTTGTATTCAAAGCAATTAAGTTGACTTCATTGGGTTTGTTTATGTGAAGAAGGTGCCACCTCCATGTGCTGCTAGGGCGCACTACCGACCAACACTTTCTACTATGAATCATGTGAAGTGTCTCGTTGAATTAGAGGTTCCCATTCAGTGTGTATGAGGACGTAGCAGTACAAATGCCAACATTGCATTCTGGGCAAGAGAAATGTCATGTATAAATCAATACAGCTTTTATTATAGAGTTAGATGTTGCTAAATTGAATTAGTTGAGTTGTTAAAATCTGTTAAGATGTTTTTTTCATGTATTTATTCTCTGGATCTGCCTATTGCAAGCTGTAAACTAACTGCTTTAAATTAACAGTCTTTTTCACATGTGCACACCTCAGAGTCGCCTTTGCATGTTAAACAAAGGGATTCCATCTCTCGTTCCTTTGGGTCAAATCAATTTCACCACACTGCCATTGCCATCGTCCTAATCAGACCCTGGACTCTCCATTGGATTTCAATGGGAAAGGCACAGTTCAAAGACACACAAGCATCTAATCAATGATACTCAGATGGCTGTGCTTCCCTATAGGGTGCCTCCAGTGTTTGTGTACAGTGAGGAGTGACAGGGAAGCAAATGATATGTGCTTGGGGTTGGCTGCTTGGCTTTGGAAGATAACCTCTGTGCTTTGTCCCTGTTGTTTTGCAGGTTCATCAATGGCTGCACAGAGCACCGGGAATGGACCAGAGGGAGCTCATCCTCCGATCCCTCGCTCTCCCATGGCTCAGGACAGAGGTATGCTGCAGTAGACCCAGTAGACCCTCTTTTTATTTCAATCTGTGGACACTAATCATGTTTAGAAATCATATACAGATATGTACATGTTTTGCATTAAGGAGACATATTATGCTTTTTCTGGTATTTAGTATCCAACATAGATGGTTCTTTTACATTTTGTTCATTGATAACCCCAGTGCTAATAATAGGAACCTGTTCAAAACTGCAGGACTGAGTAGCCCCGCCAAATCATAGTGGCAGTGCTTTTTTGTTTACTTGTTTTTATTGTTGAAGAATGTCTATTAGACATTTTGAATCCTAAGTGTATGACCCAGAGTCTGTATTTTTTTTTTTAAATTGCAAGTATAAGTACCAAGCAATGGGTGGGGATTGGGGGCAGGTGAAAACAGAACTCAAGCCTCAGTGTAAGGCTATACAGAATTATTGAAACATGCATGAATCACTCAAGACCACTGAATTACTCAATAAGTAAGAGTTGGATAAGGGTGAGGGAACACCCTTGTAACATGGTTTAAAGCTCATAAAAGTTGGTTTTGCATAATGTTGTTTGTTTTCAAGCTGATATTGTGTTTTTGAGTAAAAAGAGCAAGGCTGCACCAGGTCAACATGTTGACGCGCTTTACCCTTTGCTGTGGTTGTTGCACTGGCTGGTTCAGAAAATCATGCCACTTGAGTTTAGCCACAGCTTGTTGACAAAAGGTTCTATCAAAAATGGTTGTCACTGTGCCATATGTGCCAGCTAGGGAAATATAAATGACAATCTGTCCACTTCAGAGGTAACATCAAAAACTGAATGGTAGGAACAAAAATGCATCCACACCACCATGCAAAAAATAGCTGTTTTTCACGAACAAGGTTATCCCCGGACATTATGGTCTGTAATGCTTGTAAAAGTCTAACCCCGTACACACAGAGCACATATAAGATAGAGTTGAGTGTAGTGGCTGCCCTTCTGAGTGCCTCTCTTCTCTGCTTATCCATAAACAGGCTGAACGTCCCTGCCCCTTCCCTCTCTCTCCCTCTCTCTCCTCCTCCCTCTCTCCCTCTCATACAAATCCTCCGTGCTCCAGTTGTTGAGACTTCCACAGCAAACCTTTATGTGTGACCATAAGTGTGCTGCGGGAATAAAGCTTGGAGAGAGAAATCCTTGAATGTGTTATTTGCTTTTAGCACTGTCTGCACAATGTTCCTCTCCCCATCCATTTTCCAGGCAATTTAAAGTGCAGTATTACACAGTGTATTTTTTTTCTGCCACGCTCCCAGAATCCCCTTACCCTAATGGAAGCAAAACATTACAATAACGTCCTGGCTCCTTAAACCCGGCACTCGCAGCCTAAGCACTTTCAGACCACGGCCGCTCTTTCTCTGCCTCCCACACACACTTCGCCTGATCTTCTGCTGCCTTCGCTTGTCTTATTCACGAAAACACACTGGCTTTTATTTTTTTATCTCCTCACAACTTGCTCTCAGGGGCAAAAGCGGGCATGTATGTGAAGTCTCGCTCCGGTTTTTAAGTTTTATCTCCCCTCTGCTAGCAAAAACACAGAATTGTACATGTGTTGGCTTGCACTTTCTTAACCACCATCAAAAGTGCATTCAACAATATAGCTATCGAAGTTTATACTCAAGCGGACCCAATCCATTTAGGGCAGTTCTGTAATATCAAATCCGCCTCCCCTCTACTCTCAATGGCCACTTGGTGACCTTTGCCGGTTTGTGGTGAAAGGAGGTGCTTTTTGAAATGAGATGGACAATTTCAAAGCTTTTGGTCCATGTGAGGATTGCTTTAAAATGTCAATTTGAATGGTGATGTCCAGGTCCAGGCCTGAGAGGCTTGGGCATGTCTATTGAGAGAATGGAGTAGAATAAAGTAGCAGTCATGGACAAATTCCCAGGTTATTATGTGGAGAAAGGAGCATTAAGCGGGGGCAAGTATGTCATTTTGTACCCAAATATAAGGTATGCAGTAAAAGAAAGAGGGAGTATTTTACTTCTATGGGGTATTAACTGCTAACACAAAACATATTTAGATCACCATGTTACCTTTTATTCTTTTGAAAATGCTATATTCACCAAAAACAACGTATTAACATATTTTATAAGTTTCACTTTTGACACTCTGAGTTCCCTCAGAGTATATCCTCGCTAAGTCACTCCCCCTTCAGAGCACTATCACATTACAATAAGCATACTTCCCAGTAATAAAACTACCACACAGGTTTGTCACATTGTTGTGTACAGCTTTGTATCATATGTTTGTATATTTATGGAGAATTGTTGTGTGGGAGCATGGATGACGTAGGCTTGTGGGCTAAGCATTGGACAGAATCTTATGGCTAACTGGGAGAGATCACTAAATTACTGAACCATGCATCCATGGATGACATCTAAAACCTCTTCAGGCATGTTTTCGATGAGGAAACGTTATAACATGGTAGAAAGCTCATAAAATCCATTTGGCATAATTTGTTCATCTGTTTTGTTTCGTTTTATTCTTGTATTGTTTTCTCCAGCACCTATACTCCCTATTCCTGGACATACTGACCAACCAACAAGCCTTCTTCATTATTAGCCATCTTTCATTTTCATTTAGCAAAATACTACACAGCACTATTTTAGCACTATTTTTGATTTTGTATCTCTATGTACAACTGAACTGAAAAATATTGAATTTAAAAGCAATATAACAAACACCGCTGTTCTGAAGATAATCAAGATTTATTCATAAAATATAAAATTCATTATAAACCCCATTTAAAACTAGACTTTGGCAATGTCTTGTTCATATGTTTTTGTTTTGATGTTCCGAAGCTTCCGCTTACAGGTCAGTTCATCCTTATTGGGGGCATCTCCACGTAACAGAAGCCACCTCCACTACTAAAGATTAGTGCTGTTTTCCAAAGCAGGGCTCTTTGTACTCAGAGGAAATGAAGAACTATAATCTTAAACATAATCAGAGCAGGCCACACTCAAGATGTCATTCATTGTTTAGTTTTGAAATGCAGTTGGACTAAAGCTTCATGATGAACTTGTGTCTCGTTTAGGGTTCATGTCCAATATGCAGAGAAACCAGAGCGGCTCCCAGTTCGCCTGTCCACAGTCTGGACCCCCCATGTCCCCTCATCCCACACCCGGAGGCTCCATGTATCCAGGGATGGGCCCCTACTCCCAGAACAATCCCACAGGGCAGTATGGATCTCAAGGAGCATCGTATGGTCCGGGTAAGAGCATAATTGCAAAAGAAAAATATTAATATTGTTTTGATTGTTCAAAATGTATTAAGGGCAGAATACTACAGTGTGTTTGTAATACTGCACCGTTTCTTTCATGGCAGCCCCCCGCTGAATTCTTAAATCCATTGCTAAGTTCAAAGAAACACAAAACAGACAAAAGCACAATGAGTTTGATTAGTACATATCACATAGGCCCCACTTTACACAATTAAAACCTGTTAAAATACAAACATGTGCTCTAGCCCCTGTAACTGTCTGGATGTCTGGTAAGATCAATCAATATCAGTGGTCTGTTTGGCAGTTGCAGCTGCACTTTGGGCTGTAGGATGTATGACCTGTAGTATGACTGTAAAAACACAGAAAAGTTTAAATGTAGGAACAGAAACTAATTAAGCTTTTTGTGGCTCTTATGATGTCTTGGAAGTAATGATGTGTTGTGTAATTTACATCTTTGGACTCACACCAGAATAGTTGAGTTTTATTTTAGTATCTGGGTGTTTTCATGTGTCACCTTGATAAACACGCCCATCCATGCATGTGTTTTCCAAAACTCACAGTCATTAATGTTGATTAATAGCCTTAATGCATTTGGTATTTTGTCTCCCCTCTCCGCCCACTCTTATCTCTTAATGTGACTTTGCCTGGGCTGACAGCCCAATAAGCTCAGAAGAAAGGAAATAAAGTACACACAGAGCAGAGAGAGGCGGGCGAGTCTGGAAGAGGCTTGGGACACACAAGCTCAGGGATGACAGCAGAGATGTCCCATCACAAAACAGAAGAGCTACATTCTGACAGCTTCCCTTCTCCACTCTATACGTAAAGTCTTACACATCTGCATATACTCTGCTCTATCCTGGTCAGGTTTTAGGGAATATAGTAAATATATTATGTATGTCAGCAGTACTGTACACTGTGTAACAGTGAACTTTCTGTATTGTTCTTTCATGCATATAGACCTGCTGCTGGCCAGCTGTTTTGTGACAAAGAATATGCATTTGATATTTACCCAACAGAGCTATGTTTACATAAAAACGTTGGTGTTAATTTTGAGCTTTGGATAACATGCTGTATACGATAAGTTAGTTTGTTAAAGTGCAGTTCTTGTTGACTCTAACCAAAATATACTTAGACTCATCCTCTGAAAATGTTCTTTATTCAGTGTAGGGTGAACCTGAACATTGAATCTTATTAACTTTGTTCAGCACTGGCCTGAGACCAGCAGGCAGATATTCTGCCTTTACAGGATAAGGTTTGGAGAGAGTCCTGGGCCACTCTCTCTCTTCACCCCCTGGAGGGGTTAAGCACTCTGCTGGTAATGACCACGCTTCAGACAGCACTTTTAAGCCACGCTGCCCTGCTCCAGCCATGGTATAATTCGGCCCAAGAAAAGGCTATGAGTCAAGCCAGCGCCTGGGGGAGGGAGAGGGGTTTGGAGGAAGTTTGACAGTGTGTGGAGCTGGCAGCCCCAAGGCGGCCCCTCTCTGCTGAGGCTCAGACTTCCTGCTGGGAAGGTGCTGAGGTGGCTCACAGAAGATGTACAGGCCTCGGGCAAGAGAAGGCTGCAGAAAACTCTCCATCCACTCAGACTCGCACAGTGCACTGTAAGAATGAACCGCAAGGAAAAGGTCTAAAGTCTGAAGTTGTAATCGACATAAAAAGTGTCAGAGTGCACTGCATCAAACATGGCTCCGACTTTGTCTCATTTTTGTTGACACATTACTTTTTGTTCTCACCACAAAATCTCCGACACAGGCAACAAAAAACTCCAGATAAAAGTGCTGCTGAGTTCTCTTATTTGTGTTCCAGTGTGTGTGGACAAACACCTTTGCCAGATGAAATGTGCCAGCATGTAATGTGAAGGGTGCAGCTCTTACCTGCGACTCTCCGGGCCCGTGCGGTTTGCTGAGGAAGCAGGAGACAGTAATCTGCTCGGTCACACTCCTCTCTCCCGCAGCACCATTGGGATTAAAGCTGGCACAGGGCACAGGCGTCCGGCAGAGGCGTGACGGGGCTGGGAATTTCCATGTAATCATGAACGAAGCAGTGTGCGCTCTCCTTCTCCCCCTGTCCATCGCTCTATAAATACCTACTCAGTCCAAAGGCACAACAACAGTGGACACGCCAAGAACCACCTTCACTGTCCTCCTTGTCCTTCTCCCTTTGTCCATTCAGTATCTATCAGGGAATAGAACTCATATTACTAAACTGTGACATTAACATGCTGCTTTTTTGCCTCCGTGGATACTCAAGGGCATTCTGTTGAGAAACCAGAAACCTCAGTCATTCATGAGGTGTCTTGCACAATGACACCTCATTCATGAGGTGACTTGCACAATGACACAACAGCAGTAGCACAAGTCTTTCTTTTAGAGGCTGTAACACTTTGGACTCTGCATTATTGTGCATACAGTATTTGTGATAGAGTGATTTATGAACAAATTGAAGTACTGAGTACTGTTGTACTTATGTATATCTCTCTCACCCTCCTGCCTATTTCCAATGCACTCCTTTCAAATAAGCTTACAATTACCTTATAAAACATAATAGTTACTTGATGGAGTGATACTGT
>KN476842.1:10795-26383 GCA_000787095.1 Periophthalmodon schlosseri | reverse complement strand
CACACACACACACACACACACGTGGGATTAAGGATTAAGATCCGGAAACAAGCCCACAGTACAGTAAACAGGGATGAGGGGGCCTATCAACTTTCAAGGGCCTGGGGTATTGTCCTGAGAAGTCGGACTGCAGATGGCGTTATTCCTTTATCTCCAAAATCTGTGTAAATCTGCTGGCAAGACACGTCACTGTAACACCTAACAATAAACCTCACCCAGTCTGAAGAAGGATGCAGAAGGCATCCGAAACATGTCAGGGTGTGTGTAAACAACACACTGATATGTTAAAAAGAGCCTTTATTTGGAAAAAAGGAAAGTGTATGAGTTTACGCACAGAGCTACATTAATCAGAAACGCTTTTAGTCACCAAAATAGCATATTGTCACAGGGATCATATCAGATTTTTTTTTTTTTTTTTTGCCCAGTCCTACAGTACATCTGAACTTTTACTGATTAAGTTCAGAGCTGATTTATTCACTCTTAGGTGAGTTTATTCCTGGTTCTATTTATGACCATGGCGTTACAAGGCATTCCAAATATTGCTGGTCATTCCATATTTATCACTGTTGTTATGCATGTTAATTGCAGATGTCAAAGCAAAGTTGGACTGTCCTAGTTCATCTGACACCTTCCTGTACCCGCCGCTTTTAGAAGTCTGTCTCCCTATCATGTCTCTAATCTTTCAATTACTTGGAGCGTGTGTGTCTGGAAGTGTGTGCAGGAATTTGTAGATAAAGAGACATTGCAAAGTGTCTACATACACACACAGGCAATACTCAAACGCACTAGAGGCATAAATCATTAATTCGTAGATAAGTCTCCACTGCATATATTGACCAATTAGCAATTAAACATGGAGAGAAGATGAAAATACATGTACTGTATAATTTATGATGCTCTACAGGGCTCTTATCATCTTTGATATATATTTAGAAATAGGTCCTGTGGAAATAATTTGTTATATAAGGGCCGTGCAGCATGGGGCAGGGCAACTATAGGTGCTCTTTTGTCTCAGCTAATTGTTTCTGCATCTAATCTCTCTAAGCAGACTCCTCTCGTGCTCCATCACTGTCCCTCTGCTTTCTCTCTATCACACATTCGTTTGTCAAAGGGAGCCAATCTGGCACCGGCCATTTGTCAAACTTAGTGCAAGAGAGAAAGGAAAGCCACAAAGTCAAGTGGCATCTCATTTTTCTTCACAAGACTAAACAGAGCTAACAAAAACTCACATGTTATGAAAGAAATCGATGTGATGGTAATTAATGTTGGACTCTAGATTTGATATAATGTATGTTTAATGTTGGGAGAAATACTGAACATACTGAATCAGAGTACTGTATTCTGAATACTTAAAATACTTTCAAATTAAAGTAGCACACTTTATGGAGGTGGCACGTCATCTGCATGATTCCATGGAAATAGAAAGTTAGAATCACTTTGGAACATTCTTATGGAAGATAAATACATTTTATGCCATACTGTGGCATTTTCATAGAGACACGCAGGGGGAAGCCCACTGCCAGGCCAAGTAAGAGTCAGTTTTATGGAGATGCAAGCCCACTCACAGTAAGGATGCATGTTTTTTTTTAGTTTTTCAGTGCTATAACAATATTAAAAATGAAAAAAAAACCATTGCTTTCATTTTAATATGTTTTTGGCTAAAAAGTTCCGCAGTGGGGCTTTAATTAGGATTATTATTATAATTATTATAGTGCAAAAACTTGACAGACAGCTTTGTGTTTTTTTCACCATTTGTAAAGCATTACTTGTATAATTACACTTTAACATGGCATTTATCAAAGCTGTAGTCCATAGATTCAGACACAAATTCACCAATAAGCGAGGGTCAAAGAGAGTCAGTCGGCCTGGGGTATCGAACGGTGGGCGTAAGAAGTACGTTAGTTACTTATGGTTCAACCCTCCTGACAGTGTACGCTTTGATGCAGAACAAGTGTCTTACCGTCGTGGTTGGCGTTCCCCAGAGTCCAGGGCTCATCTGAGTCAAAGTGCGTGTCTCCTCCGATTCCAGCGCCAGGGAAGTAGGCGTGAGCCAAGAACCCCCCCTCACCATCAAACGGAGAGCTGTCACCATGGAAACCCGAGGCAAAGAAGATCATGATGTCAGCTTCTTTGCCCTCATTTTTTATCTCTGAATAGGGCACTTCCTGTAAGACATGTCCATAAAGCCCAGGGGTCAAAGGTGAAGAGAAACAGATACGCTCTGTTGCATGTATGAAATGGCAAGAGAAAAAGACCTGGAAGGAGAGTGGTGTGACGGCCTGCCACACGTTGAAGGCCTGTCGGATGGCTCTCTGCGTGTCCTTCTCCCCCACTTTAGGGGTGAAGTTTGATATACTGCAGAAAGGAAAGATGAGAATATTAGTCCATGAACAGAAGAGGTAGAATTAAAGCATCTAAAACTGGGAACATTTGGTTTAAGCTTTTATAGTTTTTATGCTATGTACAGAGAGGATTTAGTAGCCTTACACACCAACCTGTTTATTTTTCATTAGCTTTAAACTGAGTAATAATATCATTGTTAGATTAGCACAAAAGAAGTACAGTAATTCTGTCAGTTTTTGTAAGTGAATACGTTTCACCACTCACCCAAGCAGCTTCTTCAGTTCACAGTTAGATTACTTTTTAAAACCACACTTAAGAGGTGTCTTCCCTCTTCTCATAATCAAATGTTTATTATTTGTTATAATTTCAAAAAACAAAAATAACATAACTTAAATCATATTTAAATCAACATCTATTAACTTTGCAGTATCCTATTATCCGCTCATTATGCAGTAACCTTGTGTTGACCAAAGGGAAAGGAGTGGGCCAGTTTCAGTGAGTTGTATACAGCTCAAAGAGAAAGAACAAGGCTTACAGTGAGTAATTGCAGTGGAGAAGTCATCTATATCTTTACTGTGAGGTGAACATCATTATATGTGTCATTAAGCTTTCCACTTTCATGTGGCTTCTTGAAAACTCTTTGAACCACAGATACAACTTTGAGCAGAACAGCAGCAGACCAGATAGGAGCATAAAAGAAAAGACAGAAAGGATAGTATTCACCATAGTTCACAGTTATGGAAAAGTCTTTATTACCTCTACCACTTAAGTACTTAAGTAGAAGTTGTGAACTGCTCTAACAGTAATGATCAATAACAATTAAAAAGTTAAATGACACATTATACTGTAGCTGTAAGTAAATATGGTCCTCCTCATAAAACACTTCCTTGTGCTATAAAATGTGCTATATCTTCATACTATATTCATATTTATGAGAAACATTATCTTAAAATGACATATGCCTAATCTCCAGAAAAAACAGATTTTCCTGACCTGAAGAGAGTCAATCATGTTAACTCGCACTAAATAGACTAAACTCTGTATTAGCTATCTCTCCCTTCCCCTTGGTGTATAAAAGACTGCAGCTCCCATTTTTTCTTTGAACTTTTTTGAATCTCCGATTATAAACATTGTTTCCTTTATCCAATGTTCCCTTGGCCAAGTAAATTGAGCTGTCTACTTTATCATTTTTAGAGTATGTCCTGACTCCTGAGTTTCTTTTTATTTTCTATCAGTGAGTATGGCTTACACTTGAACCAATGGATAACTTTAAAATCCAGCAAAAACAATAATCCTTGCAGAAGCGAAGTTCTGATCTTGCTTAGTAGGCAGAAAATATTTCCAAATAATCAGTGGGCCGTTTAAACGTTTCTGATTTCTCCTCTGCACCATATTCCTGTCCCAGGGCGCTAGAGGAAATTCTCATTTAAAGACGCACACTTGCATAATCCTGCAGCTTCAGCAGTAGCAGTAGCGTGTGATCATTTGAAGTGAGCAGGAGCCTACAACTCCTTTACTCCACTCTTCAACACCTTAAGTGTTGAGTCTGAGGCACTAAAGACAGTTAGAAGTGCCCTCAGTAGCCCCCAACAGGCTGAGGTCAAGTTAAACATGGCTCTCCCTGCTGTTCACAACGCAGTCTATCCCAAGACAAGAGAGGCTACTGAAAGTGTGAAAGAATGGGTCTAGCTACACAGAACAAAATGGGATAAAACGCTGTATTTCTGGAAGTGTTTAACAATAAAATAAAAAGCAACATCTCATTGAGGCTATGCAATTAATCAAATATTTATCAAGATCAAGATTCAGTCATTTCATATCATCAATGATATACTTAAATTAGGTGTTTTAAATCGAGACATCTACAGTCAATCCTCAGTAAAAGCATGTTGTTTGGAGTAGATGCAACAAATTTGACCATTTACTGGCAATGACTAAAATGTCTGTATTGTTTATGTTCAAGGAATAGATGTTGAAAGCCATTTTCTCCATCTAATTATAAAAATAAGAGAGTTTACAAAACATTAAAAAACACAAGGTAGAGCAGTTTATATTATTTTTATCAAGTCATCAACTCAACAGAGTGTTAGACAGGTGAGTTTGTTTTTTGCACATTATGGATTCAAACAGACAGAATGCAACTTTATTACCATCTACTTTAAAACATCATTTCCAGTAGGGCTTGATGCGATTTGTAACATTTTGAGAGCCTGGGAACCAACAGATAAAATAAGGCTGAATTCAATGTACTGTTCGTTGCATTGCCCCTATCTTCGAAACATATGCCCTGACTGAGGACCGATGTTACTTTGAAGACAAGCTGGCGGCGCGGTAAAAGGAGTAAAGATGTTAAATATGATTAGGCTTATGTACGTGACAGCTGATAGCAGGTGTAACACTATAGCTGCAGTAAAGAAGCATTCACATGCAGAGGAAAGAGGAGAGGAGCATGCCCAGGGTTATGTAAATACTCTAGAGAAAAAAGAGAAGAAGGCAGGACGCTGGGATGTCTTCACTGTCCCCTGAGTGTTCTGAAAATTTACATTAAACCAACAAAGCCTAGAGAGGGATTGGATGAACATGGATATGGATGAACAAGAGAAAATAGGACAAAATAATATTACTACATTTAAATTGCTGATATCACTATTAATTTATTATAGCTATAGCAACCACTCCACTTTTTAACCCTTATCTTTTTCATTTAGAGATATGGAATTTTTTTTATTATGCAAAATGTAATTGAGGACTTAATTCTAAATTAAATGTCAGTTGAATACAGAATAGTTGTACATAACCAATAGGGGCATGGTTTGGGGTAATCCTCTGATCTGCATATTACAGTGTTCAAAACCACAAAAATGCATCCACATCAGGCTGTAAGCCAAGACCGTGTTTTGTCTGACAAAGAAACAGAGCTAGAGAGAACAGAGGAGGAAACCAGGAAGTGCACAACTGAAGTATGAATGGACGCACAACATCTGTTTGTAAATACATATTTAGGAACAGCCTACCTGTATGAGATCTTCTTGTCCCTCCATTTCTGTCCCGTCAGAGCGTAGCGTTTATTCCTCTGCTTGCGGCTCTGATGAGGGTGGTCTGGTACTCCACAGCGAGGCCTTCGCATCCACCTGGACACAACCGTAATAGTAAAATTACCACAAAAAAGTGCACACATATGCTTTATTGTTTAAAAGATTAAATGTTTGCTCCATTTCATTTTTAATCAGCTCTTTTTAAAGCATTTTCAGATTATTATAACACAATAAACACAATTTTCACATCGTGCATATCTTTAAAACATCATTCACAATATTATCAATAATTACATAGATTGTCCACCTTTTGTTCATTCAATCGTTTCAAAAGAATAATTTGTATCAGTACCAGATGTGGACTCACTCTATAGTTCTCTCATCCAGGATCCCGGTCACTGGAATCCCATAGAAGCGCTGCATGGCCGCCACAGCAGACTGCATGGCCTTCTCCTGCCGCAGGTCTGAGGTCCGCACGTCGTGGGGCAGCAGGTACCCATAGGTCTTTAACCAAGTCTGAAAACACACACAGGAATATTAAGTCACATAGAAAGAAAAGCTAAATGATGCATAATGAAGGGATGGCTGAACATAATGAGGTAGTTTAAGATGATTCACGATTCATCCTCACATTTATCCATGTTTGGGACTGGCAAAAACAATAGGATTGGAAAGCAACTGATGGAAGAGGTAAAATACTGAACCAGAGGTGGGTAGTACTCAGTTACATTTACTTCTTAGAGTACTTTTCAGACACTGTACTTTCATTTCTACTTCAGTAATATATTTCAGTGTACAGTATTCTTACATGAGTGGCTTTATGTTGTAAATATTAAATGGCTGAACATTTGTGTTTCTTGCATCGTTCCTTCAAGACTTTGTACTTCTACATGATCAATATTATTTTGAAGTAACAGTACTTACTTGAGTAACCTTTTTGTTACTCTACTCACTGAACAATCTATGCAAAATCTACATTTATTATGATCTTATGTCAATGAAAACAGGCCTCCACAGATAATTTAAGTTAAGTTGTATTTTTCAGCAGGCAGCCCTCCTCTTATCTGTTCAATATGACATTACAGCAGCATAACCTCCAGAGAAGCGCTGGGAGACGATAGAGGAAAGTGGTTAAAAGATAAAACAGGACCAGCGGAGCCAGAGGAGGTGTGTGGACATTACGAGGGGGAGGGGAGAGCCGCTCTACATGGGCTCATTAATGTTTCGGAGTGTGCGCCAGCGTTTGTGTGTGTGAGGGCAAGCAGCATGACCAAGACTGGGGGACGCACCACCACAACCTGGTATACCTTCATTTATGTGGTACTTTTAAAAACATAGTTACAATTTGCTTCACACAATCCAGTATACCATGAGGGTAAAATAAATGTCATCATAAAACATGTTTGGAATAACTAAAAAAATATATGAATAAAAACATTTTTTTCAACACTTTATATTAATCTGTATGGGTTTTGGGGAAAAATCTAAATAGGGCAACGTTATACATATTTAAATGAAATAGTTTAAGTTAGCTTATAACTGAATGAGTACTTTTAAGCCAAATAACCCAACTAATAAGCAAGGGTTCATGAGACTTGTTGACCCACATAGGAGGAAAAAACATCATTCAGATTCCCATGTGTGTTGTGGTTGGAGTATGTTTGCCTGCATCAAGATACACGGTCCTATTTACTTGTGCATACTAAATTATGTTTGCATGTGCTCAGTCAGTAATGAGGCAAATCATTTTAACTTATTTCTCTGAATATGCACATATCAGCTCCACATATTAAGGTTGTGCTTCTAATCTGCTTTTATCATAGCAGTCCAAACAAAGTGAATGGCTTGAGTTCTGACAAATGTCTGTGTAAGATCCAATTAAAAGTCATATGTCTGCAGTGATGACAATGGTGCTGCTCTGTGACAACACAACATAAATCTCCTCCTTGTAATTGAATGATGCTTTATCCAGACACAAATAAAAACACACTGAGCCCCAGGATAAAATCCAATGATATTTATCTCCACAATTGTCTGGCCTGTTGGATTGTGGTGTTGTAATGAAAATATGCTGGATGTGATTCACCCTTGTTCCAACTCACTTTTGAATAATGTTAGCTATGTTAAAATGCTTAATCCGTTAGTTTTGGTCAGTATAACTGCATAGATAGATAGAGAATAAATACTGTTACATGCTAGAACCGATTGTTTACCGATAGGTTCTGCCAATATATTTGGGCCGATATTTAGGGCTGATTTTCATTATTTTCCCCCAAATAATATAATTTGAATTTACTACCAACTCATATACAAAACTGCTTTACAACAAATTGGATAAGAGAGGTGTGTAGTCACATTTTGTGCTGTCTCCTCTTCGTAGTTAGGCGTTCAAATAAAGCTCTATGCATATTCTTAAGGCATGGTTGGCCCAAACAAAACTTGGCCTGTGTTGGAGATTTAAGGCCAATAGCGGATGTGCTAAAAATGCAAATATGGGCCTGATATATATATGGGCCAATCGATAACTATAAATTGAATGTCACTAAACAAAAAAGCTCAATTAAAAGAATAAGAGCATTTCTTCACTGTGGAAAAAACAGAAGAGTCTGTTGTGTCTCAACAGCTCACTGAAATCTTTCTTATCTTCCCTCACTCATTAAAAAATGCTACCGCTAGACACATGTCTTAATGCATTGAAGTTATTTTGGGTAGGCCTGAAGTCAGGATGTCACTGCTTCAGCAAATAGTGTCACACACAATGAATGCTTCAATTTACATCTTCACTTCTATTTTTAGACTTTCAGTCCTATAGAAAATTTAAGCTTTTGTTTACCCTCGTCACAGACGAGGGTACACTTCACAAACCCAAATAATAGTGTTGCACTAAGGAGCTTTCAGGGGTAAAACCTATAAAGAAAAAACAAAACAATTAGTATGTATACATTTGTGAATTGCCTAAATTGAGATAAGAGGCTAGATAATCCCATGTAGTAACAGTGTCACAACATTCAAATAAACATAACGGGGAGAAACACTGGTGGAAGTTGGCAAACCTAAGCTATATTCACAAAGATTATTGGTGCATTCTTCATTACCTCAAATAGCATAATGAAAAAAAAGTTTTTGGCACTAATAACAGAGAGTACACCTTGATTCTAGAAGGATCACCAATACAAACAGTGGGTCTGGTTTGTGGCATTTGTATGGGAGCAGCAGGACTCGGTGGAGATGTGACTGACAAGGATAATTCTATGTGCATAGGTGCATTCACACTTGTCTTGATTTGGTCCTAATTCAAGCTCATGTTTATTCCTAATGTAGAGTAGATTTGGTCTTGTTCTAGGTTTAGTCCTGCTCTAGTCCAGGGTATTTTCGGGTCTAGCCCCAGTTTAGTCACAGTTTGGATGTGGTGAATGTGCAAGCGTGAACCTGAGAAAGGTTGAGGGATTGGAAGTGGGTTTCTTTTTTATATTCAAAACGTTATTTTTCAACAAATGGTATTCTTTTAGTGTTCCTTTAGGGTTAGGTTCCCTATCTTACTCATGGTTGCCACATCCAATCAATGACAAAGTAAGTTGGTAGTTTTTTTTATGCTGAATGTTGTTCCTTTGGTAGGAAATAGATGCCAATATTACTGGATAGATGAAGTATGGATAAAATTTGACATTTCAACCTTTTGTTGATGGGCAAACAGTCAACTCAGTGCTCCACAACCTGACTGTATTAGATTATTTCAAATGTGAAGGTGAAGGTCCTTGTGGTAGAACAAAAAGTTCTAACTTATTGTGACTGAAGACATACTGTAAATATACCATAAAACTCTTCCAGATGAATGAATAATTCACTGTGGTTACCCCCGAAAGAAGAAGGGGCTTTCACAATGATGACTAATAATTTATTCATGTCCAACTGGTCCAGGGATAGCACAACAAACTGAACGTCAGTGTTGGTGTACTTATTTGTCCAGGAATGCTCCATGGTAGAAAAGGTTTTAAAGGCAATCATCTGGACAATGTTTTTTGAAATTAAGATTCTCCAGGGCAGTATTTATTCCAGCATTATTTTTAGATTGATAATGACATCCAGATTACAACTGAAACGCTGAGATTTCAAAAACATTGTCCAGACGACCACCTTTGAAACCACAAACTGAACTCATATTTTCTGATCAAAACTACATGGTCAACATAAAGCTAAATGTGAGTAATGGATCAAGGAATTAGACTCCAATATTGCAGTTCGGAACACTGAGAAATGACTATTTAAGAACATGTAACCTGGAGTGTGTGGTGAGTGCCTTTAAAAGGGCGCAGGTGGGACAGATGGGTGCAGCTATGAGCGCATGTCTGGAGTATCACATAACACAATGACCACAAATCAGGGCAACAGTAAAACACACACATCTGAATCATGTACTGGACACACGATCGATGACTTCCAGGATGAGGAGAGAGTAAGGCCATACCACCAGACTGGGGTTAGTTAACTCAGCAACACAAATTATTTTAGAATTAAGCCTTGTAGAATGTATGTAAAGATCAATGACCACAAATTTGCACCTACTGTGAAGAAATATTGACTGAGTGATGCTAGGCTAGTCAAGCAGGTGGTTTAGGGTGAAAGAACAGATTTAGAACACACATGGCATTTGCAAGAACCTGGCTCTGTTTAAATAAATGAATGAATGAATGTGTGAATAAATAAATAGCTGGTGCGCACTGTATGGGGATATGTTTATATTACCATTGCCACACTTGGATGGAAGATTGATGCTTTGTCTAAATCTTGGATCTGATTCCAGGTCATACTATCTCAGAAGCTCTGAGCGGCCTGTAACCTGACCCCAGTCCATTACCAGTGGTCGCAGAGATGCAGACTGGAAAACACGCCTACAATCATGTTTCCACATTACATCATCACTTCAGAGAAGGGGTGCCCAAAGTTTTCTCCTCGTCGGGCCAAAATGAATGCACACTAGCGAGTCGAGGGGCAAACCTAATGACAGTTTGCACAAAAAAACCTTCTTCTACAAAGACATTTATCATTAAATTGACTTTAAATATTAGCAAATAGACAGACATGACATCCTTCCTATCTTCTGACAGTCTTTTTAATAAAGAATTGAATTAAAATAGGTTATTCTTAAAATCTCAGAACCTCCTTGCAGGCCAAATTAGACCTCCGAGAGGGCCAAGTTTGGCCTGCGGGCCCCACTTTGGGCACCCCTGCTTCAGAGGTTGTAACATGCTTTCACTATCATCCCACATAGATCTACTTATTTTGGTTCAAAAGTTTCAACTGGTAGAGTTAGCCAAATGACCCAAACGATAACAGTTCAAACCACAATTCCACTATTCCACATTTCGCCCAAACATTAATTACAACTAATAATAAGTTGTAGATGAGCATAGAGCATAAATAACTTGCTGAAGGTCTCTCTGGTGAATAATTCATCACGAAATACTAGCAGACTTAAGTTTAAGAAATGTAAATTTCAAGTTTTCAAGTTTTTGTGAATTGGTATTTTTAAATGCATATACTATTTATAATAAAAACAGCAAATCACTAGGAGTTCCCCCTCTTCACAGCCACCACAAACCACTCATCTGTGCAGCCTCATTTAGCCTCTTATACTTGGGTGTAATGTGGAGTTTAGAGCAACAATTCTTTTGGTAGGAGAAGCAAACTCTCAAAAGTACAAAGAGATTCAGAAGTATTGTCTTCTGACAAAACATCAAGACAGCAGCATTATGACTGTCATAATCATTCTCTTGGCCAATAACATCAGCATTTATCTCCATCAACTGCACTGTTCTCTCAAATCTGCCTTCAATGTCACCAACACAGAAGACCCACTGCCACTGTGTTCATATAGGCACTAAGGAGAGGTTAAAGCTATATGCTTCCAATGGAAATTTCGCATAGAATAAATTACACATTTGAAATTGAGTTTTTAAAATATAGATATTTCTTTTTCGCAACATGAAGATTTAAACAAGATAATTTGTCTGTTTTATTAATGTCTCAGGCAGCATTTCAATGTACCAGTTGCAGAAATCCACAGTATAGCTATTTCACAGTTGTAACAATTAAGAAATATAACTGACATACGAAGCCCAGACTTTATCAGCATTTTCTGGAGGTAAATATTAAGAATAATCTACACTTACTAGGCTTGTAATGGGTTTGTCTAAATAGAAAACCGCAAAACTACTTAACAGATAAAAACTGAGATAAAAAGTACAGTGTCAGGTACAGTATTAGCTCTTATATTAGTCAAGAACCTGCACTCATATTGTGCAGGGGGCTTTGTTTCCTCCAAAAATAGAAGCCAGAGATTCATCTTGTTTGTAACACAGGGAAGACGGGCACAGAAGGAAGCACAGAAGGAACATCCAATAAGCAGCTGTAGCTATTAAAGGGATGATGACATTATTGCAACATGTCAAGCTTAATAAAGGATCAGAGATATACAAGGAAAGCTGTATGTTGCATAAGCTGGCTACATATAAAACAGATTTATATTAGTTATTAGTGTACTGCTAATTTTAATCTGAATACTTTGTTCCCTCCACGTTTACATTATAGCCCTGATTATACATCATAGAAAGGAGAACACACTGAACATCAATCGGAGTTAAATAGAATTGCTGTTAAAAAAGACATCTCAGACCCAAATGTGCAATATGAAAGGGCTTGTCAAACTACTGGGTTACATTCAGGCCTATTCCCAATATGCATCATTAAGAGGTAACTAAAGCCATCTTCTGCTTCTGAGAGTTCACACTTTACTGTGGTTGGTTAAATCCAGTTGACACTCACCTAGAGCATGACAGAAACATTAGAAAGAATGAGTGTGGGACAGTGTATGAATGTATGAGTATAGAGCTGTAATAAAAAGGGAAACACTGAATCATGATATGCAGACACCACCAAAATAGCAAATTGTCACTGGAACCAACTGACAATTTGTCAATTCTTCTGGATATGTTTCAAATGTGAACTCACAAATACAAGGCTTGTGAAAAAAATCACAATTTAGATATTTTTTCCCAAATCGTTCAGCCCTACCTTAAACAATATATGGCCCGATAGGACTAACCTGATTGGACAAAGGTGGAATGTTCTGACAAATACTTCAAGCTGATTGGGCCAAGCTTCACAAAATCACAAAGCACTTCCCTCTGCATGTTTTTAAAAAAACAAAATAATCTAAAATAGGCCAAAATGCATCCATCAGTGGCATGTTGGTTTCTTTTTTTTGGGCAGCGCAATGATGCCCTTTAATCTCCGTCCCAGGTCCCACTGGTGAATTTGAGCCCGAACACAGACATTTGGAGCAGGACAAGTTGGATTCTCCTCAGTTTGTTAACTCACAAATATCGCGATTATTCACCTTGCTGCGCAAACTAACATTAGGGCTTGATTCATGACACACAATGACAATCAACTACTCTAACGTGGGCAGTTTAGATTTGTCATTTTCTCTAAGAAATCCTAATTGATAACATAGGGAAGACATAAAATCTCCACTTTGAAGAACTAGGTTGCACAATTCAAAAGAAATTAAACTAAATGCATATGCAAATGCATAGAAGAGATATGTTTTCTGAGACGTCTGCAGGTATTTCAAAAGTGTCACATAGGCTTCATGCGTATTATGTTGTATGAAAAATTGGATAGACAGATCAGTCCCTCCCAGATACCTTTCTTCTTAATACACCAACACCATACCAATCTATACCGGCTTAACTTGGCCTGACCCATATAGTTCAACAAAACATCAAATGACGAATGAGTCATGATCAAAACCCCTTTTATTTCTGACGCTTCACAAACATCAAGGTCTGCTCCCTCACACACAGGAGCCTGGCTGCTGCCCGAAGCACCCGTCACAAAGCTCACATAAAAAGAAGCCAGCCGTGTGTCTTCACATAATCATGTCAGCTGGGCACTGAGCAGCAAGACAACCATCAAACACAAGCCAAAAATACACCTCTAGGTTTTAAGCACAATTATATAAATAAGATGTATGATAATGCTTCGTACCATAAACAATTTCCACCTGTCACCAAGCCGTTAAAAATAGACTTTCTGATTGATTTTTATGTCTTGGTCTATAATTTATGATGAGCACTGCTAGCTCCAATACTTCAGTACAGTTGCTACAAACAGCACACAAAGAAAACACTGGCAATAAAAGTAAGACTTCTGATTGGCTGGATATGACTTCACAGGAATAACATCACACGTTCAGAAATATGGTGGATTAACACTAACCGTTCATCCGCATTAGTCCTTGGAGAAATCAGTGAAAGAATTGATTTTACAAGAGTCAAATTAAGTTACAATTTCAAATTTTAATGTAATGTCACCTTTACCAAATCAAATGGCTGCCATTCAGTGATCTGCACTGCTAAGTAATAAAAAAAATAAATAAATCATGTCAATATTAATTCTATAAGTGCACAATTATTTAATCTTAATAAGTCAAATATTCTTTTGCATCTGTAAAGCAATGTTTGAGGCATTAAAACATTGTGAAGACAGACATTACAACAACACATAATAAAATTCACATGGCTAATTTTCATAAGTCAGTGTTTAATTAACATGAATTAATTACACATGTGATGTAACCCATAGAATATCCCATGTTTCAGCAAGGAGCTGTTTATGCTTGCATCTAAGTCAATCAGTTCTTTGTCGAGGAAATAAGAATGCTAAAAGCTTATTATATTATTATTTTATTTTACAGTACCAAATAAAAACATATTTTTGTAAAAACAGAGTGAAGAGCCACAAGTCTTTGTCTATCAGCAACAGACACCCAGGCACTTGTTTTGATGTTGTCCATATCATATAGAAAGAGATGTGAACATTTCATTTGTTCACATGTGCATTTCTACAACATATTTCCCCCGGTGTGACATATTGTCTACGGTGAAGTATCAAATATGACGGTTTCACATGAAAAACAGTGCTTTGTGTGCGCACTGACACTGGTGTCTGTTAGCAGCTGTGCACAGCCACAGGCGCTCTCTTTGTCTGAATGAAAGTGTCACTAGCAACAAAAACATCACTGAATACCACCTCCACTGGTATAGTAAGACCACTGCCGACACATTTATCCAATATATCCAAAAGCTATAACAAAGAAATCTGTATTGACTTGTTACTCCACATGCATAAATGGACACATCAAGTATTTGATCTTAATGGCTCAGGATTTAGCTTTGTTCAGTGCTTCACAAACAAGAGAGACATTCACCACTATTTTAGCACATGTTTCCAAATTTGTCCCTTCTCTCAGTGTACCTCTTCAGATCTCTCCACTGTTTTCCCCTGCTCTAACTCCTGCCATTTCCATCAATTATAGAAGAGTGCTATATTTGGACTAGGTAAAGGAGAGAAGAATGTGCTGCTACTGCTTTGTCCTGCTCACACATAACATAAAGGTAGATTCATTCAGCTCCCAATGCACTGTGCAGTCAAATGTGTTGACACAGAATATGGACATCTCCAGTCGATTACTGCCTGATGCCTTCTGGTTCATTTGGGAGGTGGCAACAGTGTTTGGCATTTTGTAAACAAGCCCTGGTTGTTTTCACTTCAATGAAATAATTGCAATTTACACATATGGAAAAATACAACAAATATATATTTTTTTAATCTGTAGAAATATCAAATGACCCAATTGATCAATTTATTATGTTATTTTGTGTTTTTATAGTTTAGCCTAAAATACTGTAAAACACTTATAATACACATTTGACAATTTAGTAAAGGCTATAAATGTAATCAGTAGTGTAAATTGACAGAAATAATACTAGCCTGGGCTTGTACCAAACAAAAGCTTCACTTTAAAGAGTCCTAATATCCTTTCATTTACTCAATTCACTGTTTCCTCAATCTTCAAAAACAATTGTCTTCCATTTCTCATTGCAAGGAATTCTGGGTATTACTTTGAGAATAATAGACGCAAGAAAAACAACAGCGGGTACCTGGAGTGCAACACACCGCGTGCGTGCTTTCAGAGTCAAAAATAAGGATTGAGGCAGCAAGAGGGTGTGATGGGACACTTCTTAATGTGACGTTGTTGCGTGGATGAGAAACGCTCACCTCAACAATAAAAGTCTTCTCCTCTCCGCACACAGAAACCACCCAGAAGAGGATGGGAAAGTAGCAGCACAATCCGGGGAGCCCTGTT
>JACM01043474.1:0-16861 GCA_000787095.1 Periophthalmodon schlosseri | reverse complement strand
AAAGTTACATACTGTGGCTTTAAAATCACTGTCAAAAGTAAGACAAAAAGATTTTGAAAACACGATTTTGCATAAGTGTTAAACCCTAATATCTATCCAAACCATTTAGAAGATTAGATTGCCGAAAACAATCATTTCAGTTTAATCTTCAGAAAGACTTCTTCCTTCAAAGTACCCCTGGACTGGCTTTTAATGGAAGAAACATTTTGTTTAATTTGTGCATGTTTAGTTTAATTCTTGTTTATTACATGTTTGTATCTTGTGTTTTATTTCTCCCTGTTGATAGGGCTCTCTTACAAATGAGAGCTTGTTCTCAGGTCTCAAGGCAACATATCATGTGCCTGTTATGAAATGTGAACTAACACTTGTATAATGGTTTATGTTTATTTGTAACTGTGATTATGTTTAAATGTAGCTGTCACCATTATTGGCTCAATTTCTTGAAACCACTAAAAGTAGTAGCTCTCTGCCAGTATAGTTTTGTAAAGATAGTTCACAGGGGGAAGAAGTTGGAGACCTTTCCCCTGAACAGACTGGTCAACATCCCCAGTCCAGAGGAGGCCGAGTCCAGAGGAGGTCTACCCAAGCAGACCTACCTGAAGAAGGTAACGAAGAACTGCACCAGGTCCATGATGGAGTTGTGCTGAGAGAAGGCGATCTGAAACACAAGGAAATACACAGGGATGTCAAGCTGTAATCAAATTCATGATATACATGTTCTGCAGAAGTCCTCGGTGCTATCATTAAAAGCACTGTACCTGATTTTTACTGTCTTTGTAAACATCCTAATTATTCAACGCAGTGAGTTTCTAAGAGCTTTTCACAACTTTCAGAAACCAGAGTGGAGTTTTGCTATGATGGTAACGCTAACAACACTTAATTTAGTGAAGTTTATTCTTTATTTATCAGGGACCATGTACACATTCATTAATCTTACAAAAGAAGATGATTTGTACCAGATTTAGCTACTGCGACTTTTCATCTGCAGTCCCTGGGCAGGTGAACACACATTAAAAATACACATTTCATTACAATTAGATTATAAGACTACCTTAGTTCATCAGGAACATTAGCAGTAAAATACAATAAAATGTCACCATTTCCAATACATTATGTTTCCTACAGTCCATACAAAGTTTTGTTTTTGTTTTGTTTTGTTTTTTACAGTGAACACAGTGCACTGCAAATGAACTTAACTGATGTTGACACATTTGATTATCTAAAATGTGTTTTTTTTCACATTTCTAGTGATTTCAGTGCACTTCTTGATTATCAGACAATCAAATGCTTTAGAATCAGATGCAAACAGCGCACAGCAGACTTATTTTGGCGTCAAGAGCTGCTTATAGAATATATCTGTACTGGGGCAAGACGCATTTTGCTCAGATACATGGGAAAAATCAGGTAAAGGCCTTTTAAGCCATACATTGATTCATAGGCATGTTTTTTTGTTTTGTTTTGTTTTTTTTCTCTGGGTACTGTTCACTAAGCAATACATGGTTTACGGTAATGGCAACCACACATCCAATCATGAATCAATTCAAACAGATGACAAGAAAATACATATTTTTTATAAGCAAACCTATTGTGATAAATCCTAGCATTACGCATTTTATTGAAATATAAAAACAACATTACATTAGCCCAGCAACTCTGGTCTCATTATTTTGTCTGATGAAAAGGATTTATTTAGTCTAAAGTTTATGAGAGCTTTGTAATGGAAGTCAGACATTAAGACAGCTGAATCCAGTTTACACACAACATGTTTTTTATATGGTTAATGGTTAAAACTCCCTGTCAGCCTAATTATGAAAGACTAAAGCAGATTTATGCCAAACCTGACGACATGGAAGTAGTCCTTGCTTTAGTTATATACACCCATTTTGATCATAGTATTTTATAGAGGGTCAGATAAAGGCAATTGACAACACAGAGGTGCAGTCAGTGTGTGTAATGACCATGGCTATTACGCTTTTGTCAGCTATATAGTTAAAATAAATGACACACATGGATTTTTATGCTATATTTTGGACATTTTAACGTGATATATTGATCTAATACCATGACAAGAAACAGGCTTGCTGACTTTCCAAAACTGTAGGGCTGATTTTCAGACCGTGCTAAACGCTAAAATGCCTATGCAACATTGGCTGCAGTTACAGATCATGCTTTTATTTTAGTCATTTTTGGCTAAAAAGTTACATACTGTGACTTTAACTTCTTTCATTTTGATGTTGAACCATGACACAGAGAAAAAGAAAAATATAAAATCTGTCAACTGGACAAAAAGTTGTCCGAAATTTGTGCTGCAGTGGATGGTGTGAATCAAACAGCAGGTATTGGTGTGGGATTCCTGAAAAACTTCTACCTGGAGCCGCCGGTCCTCTCCTATAGTTACTGCACAATCTAAGAAGGCCAATTTGTTCTCCTTTGCCTGGCCGGGAAGTTTCAGTGTAGTTAGCTCCTCCCTTCAGATAGAAGCAATATTACAATCTGACGAGAACTGAAGAAGCGGTTTGGATGAGCAGTGAAACGTCTTCACTCCTACAGCCTTCTGTCCAGTTGACAGATTTTATATTTTTCTTTTACTGTATAAACCATACCTGGACGACTGAGGGATTACACAGACATGACACAGAAACAACTGAAGTCACAGGACGTTGATTCCACATCGTTCTCATCCAAAAAAGTTTGTGATTGGATACAACTGACTGCTCACAGCAAAACACACTTTAGCTTTTGTTTTGTCTATGAGTATTTTAGGAGCACGCGCCATGCCCCGAAGCCCTGCACATTCAGATCTGATCAGTGTATCAGATTAGTTCTGTGCTCTCAGTGGGCGGCCATCTTTGTGCTGTCTGTGTGTGTGGCTGTGTGGTGATCCAGCACTGTAGCTGTTAGCTGTGTGAGCCTAGCCTAGCCCTGTGTCTCCTCTTCTCTCTGCTCTGGTGTTAAGAGGATTATGATCACAGACATAATGGATTTTCCATGAGCTTTGTGCCCTGTAGGAGTCCCACACTGCAGCCCCACTCTCTGATCAACGCTTTGTACACTCAAGACTGTCTATTAATAAAAGGACCTGTGCAATGTTTATATGGACATGTAGGATATGAATTGTAAATGTATTTTGTAGTAAGAGATTATGGTGTATGCAGTAAGTGAGTGTCAAACATCTTGATAACACAAATAACTACTATTATAATAAGTACAAAGCTTTAATAGGTGGAGGCTGCAGTAACTCCCTCAAATATAGAGCATCCATAGAGTGCAGACATTTAAACACAATCCATAACATTTTGACTGCAGCGTTCTGGACATTCTGTAAGCGCTGCAGGAAGCCCTCGTCCAGCCCCACATTCAGAGAATTACAATAATCCAGGCAAAAGTTACAAATGTGGGGATTGCTTTTTCAAAATCCGCTTGTGGAAGGTATGGCTTTAGTTTAGCAAGAAGCCTCAACTGAAAGAAGCTGGACTAATGTGCTTGTCCAGTTTGAACACAGAGTCCACAATCACCCCAAGATTCCTCACTGCAGGGCGACAATAAGGGGACAGAGGCCCAATCACACTGTCAGGCCCAAGCAGTGGGTTAGTTTGGCCAAACACCACAATCTCAGTTTTACTGTGATTTAAGTTTAGGAAGTTAGCGCTGCGCCAAGTCTGCACATCCCTGAGACAGTCCTGCAGAGCTTTGATTGTCTGCAAAACAATGAAATGCAATATTGTGCTTTCTAAAAACATCACCCAGGGGAAGCGTGTGCAGAGTGAAGAGGGCCGGCGCTTATGTAGAACCCCGGGGCACATCGTACTGTAAGGGACACACAGAGGAGGAGCACTGCCCTAGGTTCACAGACAAACTCCTGTCTGACAGAAATGATTGAAACTAACAGTGTGCTGGACCCTTAATGCCGAAATGTAATTTTGTTTTAAAATAGCCTATACACCAATAGTTCATATACACACATTTTTATCTGGGAAGTAGCGTCAATTTACGGTTCTACGTGTGTGTGTGCTCTTTCAAAACAGTATCATCAATGTAGTATCATCCTACTACATTTCAAAATAAAAGACAGCTTTTTTACATGTTGCACGTTATGTTTTCACTGAACTAATTTCGATATTTATTTTAACAATTCTGGCAATTCACTGAATGTGCCACACCACGCCCCAATTTGCTCCACTCCACCTGATATTTAGGCATTTGCCGGCAGATTATCTCGCGAACACTACTGCTGCGTTAAGACTGTGGCAGGATACGGCCCTTAGTGCGACCGTGATCTCCACAGATCTGACCTGTAACTTTTTGAATCCATGAATATAAATAAGTTAAATGCCATACTGTGGAACATTCCAGGCAAAGTAATAACATCTCCATGGAGACAAACAGGTGCTGCGCCTTCCACCAGAAAAGTTACACGGTGCACCTTTAATAAAGCTTGAACAAAGACTAAATTTACAAAAAAAAAAACTAATTTGTTTAGAATGATTCATGCTTAGGATCTAATAACTTCATTTCTAACCCTAAACCCTAATTAATTAGTTACTAAGCCTGAATCATTCTTAATAAACAATTAGTTTATTATGATTTAAACGTTGAGGCTAATTAAGGTGTAGTTAAAATTAAGTGTTACCAACATCTCTTCAGAGGGTTGCTGGTTCTTTTGAAAAAAGGTGGAACTGGATACACATAAAATGTATCTTAATGTAGACTTTTCTGGTGGGACATTACATTGGAATAATGAGAAAACATTGCATAATGGTACATTCCTAAATTTAAAAAAGTACCCATCACAGTCACATACATCATGGCAGTTTGTTCAGCGCAACATATTTTTTCATTCTGCTGAGCCTAAATAGGTCTAATTATATGAAATCCTGTGTCTTTGTCTTTGTGTGTTTTGCCGTGAGAGAGCTGTGGGGAGTAGCCGACGCAGGCGACACTGGGCTTAGGAGCTTTACAGCCACTGTGCAGCAGGTATAAAAAAAACAAAAAACAAAAAAAACAAAAAAAACAAGAGAGGACTATAAAAAAAAAAAAAAAAACAGGGGAGAAAAGCTGATTCCACTCCTCCGGGACACAGCATAACACTGACTGCCTCTGCACCCGCGCCAACTCAGCAATCTACATGATTATCACCAAATGGTATTATTATGAACAGACTCACGGACTGAAGAGCTTGCTAACACACACAACACTAAGCTAACAGCAGACTGAATAGTGAAAATGACTTAATATGGGCAATGAAATACTTTTTTTTTTTTTTCAATTTACAACAACTGAAATCAGTAAACAACCAATCATAGAGCAGTTCAGGCCCTGCCTTTATCTAAGCAGCTGCAACTCTGTAACAGAGGCACGGTGGCTGGGTGAATAGCACTCACACCTCACAGCAAGAAGGTTCCTGGTTTGATTCTCGAGTCGCCTGGGCCTTTCTGTGTGGAGTTTGCAAGCTCTCCCCATGTCGTCCTCCAGCTGCTCCGATTTCAACCCAAAACATGCATAATAGGTCAAATCCTCCAGCTAATGTAGCTCCGACCAAGACTAGATCAAGCTCTGGAGATGAGTCTCTACTGCTCCTGACAAGTTGCCTCAGCAGCACTGAATAATAGGTCCCATGCAGAGGACAAATATCCCTACAGGGACAATAAGGTGTATCTTAACAGTAACCTAACACACAAATCAAAGCTTTTCATTGGACTGATAATTAATTGTGTAGACTAAATGTATTTCATAGCCAATATCATTGTGTGACATCGTGTCAATGTCTTTATTTTTGTAATCTATCCAAACTTATACATAATGGGAGAAAAGGGAAGAGGTCGCGCATTCTATAAGGTCTCATTGGAAAATACATTTGTAATACATATTTAAACCCTTTACAAACGAGTCCATGTATCGTGGGGGGAGTGGGGGATGATGACGTATCAGTGCAGCAGCCATCAATTCAAAGGAGAAATAAGCAGAGTTCTTTGCACTTGCAGCAATAAACACGCTGATATTTTCGCCGCGTGTCTACGATCGAACGCACCTTAAATATTAAACAAACGTGAAACAAAAGCATGCGGTGGAGCGCACAGAGCTTTCCACACAGCGCCCTCCTCTGGCACGAGAGGTGGCTGCACATGGCTGATCCTGCTCTGGACAAAGAGCTGACCCACCTCTACTCTGCACTAGGGCCATGGAAGTAGCACCTCCCAAGTAGTGGGAAAAGTGGGCGCGACTGTACAAACAAACTGCCACTGCACATCTGAGCAGACTGAACCTGCATGTTTTTAAAGGGCTTTATTTAAATGTGCGGGAGTAAACGTATGGATAAAACATTCACAGTTTATTAAAAAAATAAAACTGTATTCATGTTCATGTTGTTAAGGCCTCTGTATTTTTCCCTTTCTCTTTTCCAGGCTCTCAAGAAGACTCCCGCACACTGTCTCACTCTTGATTCACTTTTATTAGCACAATGTTTGGGTCCCTCTGACCTTCCTCGGAGTCTTCTTAAAAACCCTTTCAGCCAAGTGCCTCTCTGTCAAGGCACTTGTCGCCCAGTCAGGTGTGCAGAGTATACACAGAAATCTTTCTCTTTTCCAGCCATGACAGTTTTGATATGGACCATGAGTGCCCCTCCTTGGCTCATCCACCTGTCAATCACGGCCATCTGAACTCTGGGAGGAAAAAAATGGTTGGCCAGACTACATGTCTTTGTAAAGATGTGTGTATCCTGGCAGGGTTACAGGGCCTATAGTATTCACAGTCAATGATATAATGTTTTTTTCCCTAATCAATAAACCGTTTTATAATTTCCATGCTCAAATTGCCTTAGTTGTGTACTCATACTTACTACTTTCAATTTCCATGTGCCATCCCAGATTGGCAACGTGAAGAACTCAATTCAGAGTGCTACACATAGTTGTGACTGTGTTTCCATCACTGTATTTTTAATGTGCATTTTGAAGTACTGCACAAGTAATAGGAGATGGAAATGCCAAATTCTCACATACCCTTTATTCACTTAAAAGTTTATATGCTCGCTTTGATTGGGGCTGAATTGATTTTATGGTTAAATAACACATATTATACTAAATTGACTTTTTTGCTCCCTCATTAAAAACATACGTGAGTTGTATTTCCTGAGGTTGTGATGTCATAGATTGAAGCCCTGTGCAGTTTTTAAGTCCATAAATCAGACTTGCTTTAAGCATTTCTGCCGTCAAATTGCATTTATTACAGCTGCGTGCTTACACTAACAATAGTGTCCGCTGCGGTAATTCCCTCTGCTGCCAGTAGATTTTGTTTAATTAGGCGCTATATTAAGTTTCAAATCATGACGTTCCAAAGCAAAGGTGCTCAAGACCATGTTTAAAGGACAATAACAATACAAATGCATAATATTTGTTGTTTAAAGTCAAATCTGCATAATGAATAGTTTTACCACGTTTTGTAGCAATGTAGAACAATCTGGTCCGTGAGTGGTGTTTAAGTGTGTCTTATACAGCTGTGCTCTCTGCTAACAAGTGTGTACATATGGTCCTCATCGGCACATAGAGGAGGAGGAGGGGGGGGTCATTAGGCCTCATGCATATGCATAGGATGTAAAGAGCATGGAAAACACAGCCTGTAGCCCATAAGAGCTGGGAAACTGTTAACCGGTTAAATGGGTTATATATGTTCACTGTATAAGGCAGAGCAGCAGCCAAGGGCACTGATCATGAACTAAAGTAATGTCATGAATCCACTTTCACTACAGGTGTATAAAAAAAGATGGCGGTAGCAAAAAGGGCACTTAAAGGCACATAATATGTAAAATCAACTCTTGTGAGCTTTGAACCATGTTATAACAGCGCTTCTTCAGCATTATCTTAAAAAGAGTTGTATTTTGAGTGTTTCATGTATGTTTGAGTAATCTTTTATTGTCCTGCATTTGAGGTTTGAGTGCTCAGAGAATTTCTGGTTTCACCTAACCCCTGTCTCCACCGACTACTCTGTCGGCGCTGTCCCAGTCTCTGTGTGCCCTTTTTGAACAGATTAATGAGTCAAAAATTGAAATAGAAGAGCGTTATAAGGCTATATGTTTACAAAAACATGTAACGCATTATTTTAAATCCCAGTAAAATACATTTTGTTATTGTTTTGATTTAAAAGTTAATTGGCGTTACTTCAACTTAAGATTCATTTGTGGGACTCACGATGGATTTTAAGAGCTAAATATCGGTATCAACAAATGTCGGTTATCGCAACAGCAGCAAGTCAAATATCGGATATCGGCTTAAAAATAAATAAATAAATAAAATAATCCATATCGGCCAATATATCCATAATAAAATACGTGTAACTGAAATGATTACAGATGGACATGATTTCTGAGCATTACGTGGAGCATGCCCCTTTAAAGTACTTCCATGTGCCGAGGTTTGACCCCTGATGACCCTTCTCCAGACTTCACCTGTAAGGGGTAAGAGCTGGTGGAGGCTTTCTGGGTGGAGTTTGCATGTTCTCCCTGTGTCCGGGTTCCATCTGGAGCTTCTGGTTTCCACCATTCAGTAGACACACTAAGCTACGCCTATAATATTTGCCAAGATCCTGGTTCAAGATCTGGAGATGGGTGCTTCACCGTCTGCTCCAGAGAGGTCTAACTCAGGACACTGGAGGATTGGTCAGATGCAGAAATAAAGATATGAATCAATACAAAAGTATCTATCTCCTCTTCTCCTCTCATCTCCCCCTCTCTCTCCCCTGTCTCCTCCTCTGTCTTATCTTGTTCTCTTCCCATCATTCATGTCTCCCTTATTTCTTCTCTTCTCTCCTCTTCCCCTCCCTGTCTTCCCTCCTTCTCTCTCCTTTCTCTCTAGAGGGGTAGAGCTCCTCACTCGTTCTTCTCTCTCTCTCCACCTCTCCCCGTTTTTCTCACCCCCTCTCTCTCTCCTCTTCCCCTCTCTCTCATCTCTCTCTCTGTCTCTCCCTTTCTCTCTCTTCTATCTCTCTTCTCCTTTCCTCTCTCTTTCTACCCCACTCTCTTTCTACCTCTACCTCCGCCCACTGTCCTCTCTATCTGTCTGTCTCTTCTCTCCCTCTCTCCCCTCCCCCGCCTCTCTATCTTTCTCTCTATATATCCCTCTCTCTTTCTGCTCTGGGTCAGCGCTGACCACTCACTTTAGCGTGGTCAATAAGGGTCAAAGATCACCTCTCTCTCTTCTAGTGCTGTGAGTGGTGAGTCTGATCCACTGCAGCAGTGCACTCTATTACACAGTCAGCCTTTGGCACTGGGAACAGCAGGAGAAGCACTTAGACTTTTCATTGGCTTCTACATGGCATAGGGTTTGTAGATAGACAGCTAGATAGATAGATAGATGGACAGATAGATAGATCTCCTAGCCACTAACGTCTGTCCTTTGAACTGCACATGCTGCACTTCTTAACTGGTTAAAGTCTCATGATATGATGTTAAAAACGTAGCTCAAAAACAGACCAAAAACATCTTTAAAAAGTGCTCAGTGCGTCAGCCAGGTAGCCAAAATGTTATTAAAAAGCTACTCAAGTAATTGAAACTGAATACTACCCACACCTGTCAGCTCTTAGACCTGAAATTTACATAAGACAGGGATCACAAATAGAACTTTACTGAGGTCCAATTGTAGAAAATGTCATCACATAAAGGTCAGAGCCTACCATGTCTCTCTCTCTCTTCCGTACCCCACTCACAGTCCTCGCCAAATGCGGTGATTTGGCTGATTCACGTCAATGTGCAATGCCAGTGTGCACTCGTTGACTCTCCTCTTGAGTCACTCAAAATGAGAGAAAATCTTCTGTGTTACTCTTAAAGGCCTGTGCTTATTTCTTATGTTGTAAGATTACACTATTAGACACACCACTGATCTCTGCTCTGTTCATGTTGAAGCCTTCTCAGCCCGTGCTGCAAGTGGTGAGAGTGGGGGCTTTAGGTGATCAAATCCAAAGCCCCAGGTCCAAGGTTCAGGTTTGCCTTTTAGTGATCTAGGACATGGACTATCAATCAATCAATCAAAATCACTTTATTTGCCCCTGAGGGCCAATTTAAACACATAGAGCAGTAACATACAATAATAATAGAAAAGCTCAAACAAAAGTCTCGGTGCAGCTCAACATGCAGAGTCATCAGATTCAGTGTCAGGGCAGTTTGAGAAGAGAAACAGCCCTCAGGACAAAAGTGTCCCTCCCCTGTGTCCAGCAGCATCAGAGCAGTGTCCAGGGGGAGCCAGGTGAAGTCTGGACACACAGGAAAGCCTCTCCTAAGCCTCACTCTCAGTCTGTTCTGTTGTTTCAGTCGGTGATGAGACGGCCATTCCCTCAAAGTCTTCTAACATATTTGGTGTAGAAAGTCTATTGCATTGCTGTAAAAAGTCTGTAGCATTTCAGAGCTAGCTCGTTAGCATAGCTATCTCCAAGCAGGGTCGCCATAGATACAGGGAAATCAAACTGCTCAAACCATACAATTCAATAGTCCTTAACTTCTGTCCTTTAAACTGTCCAAACTGCACTTCTTAGTTGGTCAAAATCCCTGAATATTAAGTAACAATGAAACATAAAATGTTTAACTATTTAGTGTGCCAGGCAGTCAACCACAGTGCAACCAACCACCATCTATTTAGGAATAAACATTTTACAAAACAAACTCCGATGTGCCCAGTCCCATGAGTTAGAGGGCTGGAAAGTAACAAATACTGAGAGACTGAGCGACTAAGGCTTGCATGGACAAGGTTTGTGATCAGTGTTAAAGGAGATCTATTCTGCAAAATGGAGTTTTCAGAGCTTTTAACCATGCCATAATGTTTTTTCCTTCTCATTTACCCACTCACAGTTGTATTTAGAGCGATTCATGCATGTTTGAGTGATGTTTATTCTCAGTAAACATTGTATTCAAGTATTGTGTTCTTGTATTCGAGCAATGTACGTCTTTGCTCCGATCTACTCCCACTTTCACCGCCACTGGTACACGCCCACTGCTCTGTACTTACTTTCTGGTGCACATGAAAAAAAAAAAAAGTGCAGCTATCCATAGGAGGGGCCCCCAACACTTTGCTGTGATGACGCTTACGATGACGTACTGTAAAGGGGCACGCAGGATTCGGCTCCTAAAACCTCACTGGGCTCCACAATTTTCCAACTCGCAAGTCAACGCACTTGTTTCTTTTATTAAGTTATAGATCAATATTGTGGTTTAAAAGGTCCATATTAGAACGTAATGATCCAGGGGCATCATAGATTATAGTAAATATATAGAAGACACAAGCACAATGGGCCTTTTTTAAGAGACTGCATAGAGAATACTTCTGAAATTACAGAAAGTCTTTCCAGCTTTAGATAAGCAAAGCTAATATTTATAGAGGATTTTACTCCGTACGAACTCATAACTCAATTCATTCCGCAAATACAACAGAGGAGATGCATTATTCTCTCCTCTGGGCCTGTAAATGCACTGCACTCTGCGTCTATAGTGTCTCCATTCTAATGAGCTCTCCATGTATCTCTCTCTGCACAGCGCTAATGCTATAAGGGCTAGTCCGCTAATGCTACCCCATCTAGTCCGCTAATGCTACACGGACAGTCCCGCCACTTATTATGTGTTTGTTTGGGAGAGGGATATCAGATTAGAAGCATGTCCGATTAAATGATGCCAGCGCGCGGTGATAAATAAGAGAGGCGAGCGCGCAGAGGCAAATCGAATCAAACAATCAGCGACCAATCACACGCAGGGCACTCTGTCTGAGCAACATGTCCGCCGAGCCTGACAGCGCCTTTTCATCAGCGGGCTACCAGGCCAGAGAGCAGGATGGAGAGCAGGGTTAGGGTGCAGATCTGTAAATCTGAGGGAGTGTGCTTGGGGAGATTAAAGGAGCTGTTATTCTAAGAAAGTGGACAATATAGTTAAGAAAACACAATTGCTTTTGCCATTGTAGGTGTTTGTTGGATTTGAGACATAAATAAAAAGAAGGGAATAGTTTTATTAGTTTGGGAAAAGAAAAAAAGAGGAGACATTGACACGCTCGAGTAAACTTAAGGTGAGACACTGTGGGGGAATAGGAAAAAATCTTACATTTAACTTCTTCTGTGGTTTAATAACATAAATGTAAGAAAAAAAATGTAAATAATGTATTGTATGTGTATGGCCAAAATTCCACATAACTGGAACATATAAAATGAAAAAGAGATAGAGCCGAGGTTTAAAGTTTAAATTACTCAGTCTTAGAATTAGATATCAGAAAATCCTTCAGTACAATCCATCATAGTCTTGTTGAGTACAAGATTGTTTGGTGTATGCAGGTGCTACTGTAAGGACATTAGGATCCAGAATACACACTTCTTCAATACTTTCTGAAGATGTGAGTCTGGTCATTGGTGAACCTCCCTGTTTTCAAATGGGTGTGATTGACAGGTGGATTAGCCAATCAGAGACATGTATGGTCCGTCCGTATAAAAAAATCAATGAGCGAAACACCAAACTCTGTTAATCTGAGGTGATATAAATTAGATTTTATTTGTAAATTATAGGTGACCAATGAGCTCCTCCATTTCACATGCATCACTGAAATAAACACATCTGATTGGGCTATCACATTTGGCCGAGCTTGGGACGCAACTGAGTGGTGACCAGACTGATATCAATCTGTATAAAAAATACAGAGAGATATCAGTCTGGATTTGCCAGGCAAGTAAAGAGAGGGGAAAGGGAAAAAAATGTATTTGAGAAAATGACCTTTGAAGTTACAATGTCTCATATAACTCAATGGATGTTCATTAAATGAAATAATAAAACATATTTTTTAAATCTTGAGAGAAAAAATGAAATGAAAAACAAATTTTGCCTCTAGTGTCTCAAAGGTGCACTGGGTAACAGTAAAACCAACAATGACTAGCATGCTAACAAGTAGTTCATGATTATTAGACAATAAAACGCGTTATAATTAGATTTAGACAGCAAACAGCAGACTTACTTTGACCTCAAGAGCTGCTTATACAATTTATTTGTACTGGAGCACATTTTGCTCAAATACCTGGGAAAAAATTGGGCACAGCGCCTTTAAATATTATAAAAAATTGTGTCCAAATAGTAGGCGCTGGTGTGTTTTGATGCTCTGATACATTTCCTTGGGGCCTAATGGAGTCCAGCGTTTGACACTCGGGACATAGATAGTGTGCATTAGGAGATGGGGGCACTGCTAAAACATAACCCAGCTCTCCTCTGCTCCACGTGTCTTCAAAATAAAACATTTGTTCCAGTGTTGTTGAGAAATGGAGCAGGTGATGAGTGCTCCCGAGTGGAATGGACGTGTCAGAGTGGGTCCACGTCAGCTCCAGAAGAGAGGGGGAGGGGAAGGGGGGGGTCCCAGCACCTCCGCATGCCCAGCGGCTGCCCCCTGTCCTGGGTAAAACAGAAACCCGTGCAGGCCGGAGGGAGGACATTCAGCGGTCGTGTGGGAGTGGACTCGAGCATTTTAATGTGGAATGACTCAGAGATCTGACTGCAAGAGTGACTTTGTTTGGTAAGATGTGTCAACCTAGAAATTGTTTAAAGGTCCTATATTACGCAAAATTGAGTCTTGTGAGCATTAAGCCGTGTTAGAATATTGTTACTTCCTCAAAAACAAGTTGTGTTTTGTTTCATTCACATGTTGGAGTGAAGGAAGTAGAACACTTCCTGTATTACCACGTGACATCACAAGGTGGAAGTGAGTGTTTTCTGTCTGAGAGAAGAACTCAGCCTAAATATGCAGGGTTTGTGTGTTAAACATGTGTGAATGAAACAAAACACAACTCCAGGTCTGTTTGTGATGAGGCAACAACATTATAACATAGATCCGAAAATAGCGTAATATGGGCCTTTAAAGGAGACGGTGCATTCAGTTGCACATAAACACATTACAACTAGGACTGAACTCACAACAAAATAGACTAGATTAAGACTAAACCAGGACAGGACAAAAACAAGTGCACATCAGGATTAAATCGTGACCAGACAATGAAAGGCCTAACCAAACTGTGAATGCAGCAGTGGCGAAGAAGTAAAAAAAAAAAAGTAGAAAAAAAATAAATAAAAATTAAATTAAATTAAAAAATTCCACACACCTGAATCGTATTTGGCCTGGAGGAGGGCTCCTCCTTCTTGTTTCCATAGAAATGTTGTTCTTTTGGCTATAACTTTCCACAGTATGGCACTAAACGTATCTCCATTGAGAATGTTCCAAAGTATGGTTTTAATTTTCTATTTCCATGGAATCACCTCCAGAAAGTTATAGCAAGTTAAGTAAAACATAGAGGCAAAAATAAATAAATAAAAACTTCAGGATGTGTTATTAAATGACAATACAAGAATATGATAATATAAGTATGTACCAGTATGTACTTTGAATACGTGTTATGTTTAAGTATGAGTGATAACAAAGCAGCACAGTTGGTAATAGGTGCTGTAGCAGAGAGTCAGCAGAGACTGAGAATGAATTTTAGATTTTAGAAAAAAAGACAACATAATAGTGCAAAGTACACAGTGTGAATGGCCATTCGAGTTATACCGCAGTGACAATATTAAGCGCTTAATTCAAGGTTCAACAATAGACCCAATGTGTAAGTGGGCTGGATTACAAGTAACAGTATCAGATCAAAATTACGTATGTAAAAGTATTGAAGTATCCCTTTAAAATGTACTTTTAGAGTAAAAAAGTAAAAGTATTTTACACAAATGTTTGTGCTTTTCTGTTCCAATCAGTATGAAGTATGTGTCTTGAATGCTCTACCTTTTCCCAGTTATTTTCAGTGTGCAAAATCGCAGATTGATAATTGATTCCCGCCAGGCCCTTTCTGTGTGGAGTTTGCATGTTCTCCCTGTGTCTCAAGATCTGGAGATGGGTCCCCAGCGCAGTACTTCAGAGCCCACTGCTCCTGACAGGTTGCCCCACGTTAAAGGATGGGTCAAATGCAGAGGACAAATTCATCTACAAAGATAATAAAGTGTACCTTAACATTGCCGTAAACATCATCACAACAAAGAGCCGTGCAGCTGTCGGCCCCTCCTATGGATAGCTGTATATCACGCTAGCGAGCATGTTTTTCATCTGTACCAAAATGACTATGTGATGCTGCCGAATCCTATTTGTATCACCAATTAGAAAATAAAATTGGAGAATGAAGTAAGTACAGAGCAGTGGGCATATGCCGGTGACAGTGAAAATGGGGATTGATCGGCAATTAGTGTTTTGAAAATAAGAAATTAAAGACTGCTCAAAATGCACAGATCACTCCAAATACAAGTTCAAGAGGGTAAATGAGAAAGGGAAACAACTATAACACAGTTAAAAGCTCAGAAAAGTTGGTTTTGCATTATAGGTCTGCTTTAATGTAAAGAGCGCTACACATATCAAACTATCATCTGCCAGATTATGAAACTGGAGTAAACTTATAAAACCCACCCAGACAAGAACATGTAAACTCCATATGACACATCATGTTCTTAGTTAATCCTGATTCACCAATGACACAAATCCCACCTCCACACTTCCTGACACTGCAGATCTTTAGCTGCTGCTGAGTGTTTCCGCTCTGCCCCGAAAATCAATCCAGACCCTGCTCCTATTGTGTCCACATATCTTTATAACATCTAATACCTCATCCGCGCTCATTACACATCTCCAGCCCGATGTGTCACCGAGCCAGCCAAGGTCAAAGGGGCGCGGTGATCCGGTTTCAATATGGCCGCCGGATCGTCCTGATGACAGTAATTATCATCTTGCCTTTCACCGCGCAGTACATGAGGTCTGATAATGTAGCGCTGATAGGAAATGCATAAGCAGAGCAGATCGATGGACAAATGAGGCGAGCTGAGGAGCACGACACCAGACAATAAACACTGGCATTTATATCCCGGCGTATTTACCCAACAGCAGACGCAGGGCAGAGATAGGGCAGTTATTATGGGGGAGATTATGGGGGCTATTAGTTCTAGTTCAATAGCTTGCATTATCTGGGTTGCAGATTAACTCAATAATGTCTGACAAAAAGGTACAGTGGTTGATTCACAGAATGAGTAAAAAGCTAATTATGGAATACAAGAGGCCTTGAACTAGAGTTGTCACGGTACTAAATTCAACTCAATTTTTATACTAAGGAATAGAGTTGATACTCAGTACCAATTCTGATACCATGATGATGATAAAAAGCACGGTTTCTTTAGACAACATGTGTGGTCTTATATCTATGTAATCCCCCAGTCGTCCAGGTAGGTTCTGTAGTGGTCCATACTAGTCTTGTAGTCTTCTAAAGATCATTTTAAAGTTATTCAGGAAAGGTTCATTTCTGTCCTGTGAATGTGACTTTTTATTATCGATAACTGCTCAAATGAGTATCTAGTTTCAATACTACTTTTATTATCAATTAGTATCTGATTTTGGAAACCCTTTTGACAACCCTACCTTGAAATCAGAGTACCAATATGGATTTGACAAATTTTGGAAGTAGGAGACCAGTAGCTGGTTTGGTTCGCGAAGCAACAAATATCTGTGGGTCCAGTTCAGTCCAGATGTAGACTTGGTTTAGTCCTGTTTTAGGCCTGGTTTAGTCCCCGTCTAGTCCAGGATTAGTTCTGAATTTAATTCCCAATTTTGATGTGGTCTGTAAAACTGTGAGCTAGGGTTGTCTAAAGTAACAAAAATCTGATACTAACCAATACTAAAACTAGTATTGAAACTAAAGTAGTAAAAGTATAAGACCACATAGACTAGTATATGCCCATAGACCACTATGGAACCTACCTGGATGACTACACAGATATAAGGTCACAGGTAATATATTCATTAAATTGTCTTAAAAAAAGACTGTTTTTATTATATTTATTTATATAATA
>KN476841.1:10908-23165 GCA_000787095.1 Periophthalmodon schlosseri | reverse complement strand
CTGCAGCGTCGGCACTTCCACGCACCTCTCCTCCCCGGCGCGGCCTGCGGTTTGGGCTCACGACCCCAAAGCAGGAAGGCCTATCTCTCCACTGCCCTGCCCCAGATAATTTAGGAGCTCGTAGGGAGATGTGGGGGGAGTAGCAAGGGGAGGGAACATGATTGTGATAGTGTTGTAAGATAAGATCGACATTTTTTTTACAACGCTGCATGTTATGATGATGCTTTGGTGGTTTATGAATGTATAATTTCCACAGAAGTTCAATTACTACTTAGTATTATTAACCATTATTATTAATATTAACCGGTCAAATTGTGTCTGCACTTAAAGGTGCACTATGTAACTTTTATGGGGGAGTGTCTGCCACCAACTTAAACTTAGCTATCTTCATGGAGACATGCCATCAGGCTCTCTCACGGAAAGAATGCATGTTTTTCAAGATTTTTTTAGCAATAAAAATGCCTAAAATTGAAAGATAGAAAGTTTAAGCCAAACTGTGTAAAATTTCAGGCAAAGCAGATACACCCCAGTAGAAAGTTTGCATAGAACTTTTAAACATGTTAAAAAAACTAGTGTCAGTATGTCTACATTGTATAAAACCTGGAACTGAAATACTGATTAATATCAACAAGTTGCACCGTTTTTTAAAATGGTGGCGCCACAAATTGATACCACAAACTAGCTAAGTTAGTTGCAAATGGCATCGTGTTTCATCAAGTTTTTAGTAGTTTGTTATGAACGTCTACAGTCCTAGGTAAGGCACTGAGACCAAACCATTGCAAATAGCATGTCAAAATAGTTAATGGATATTGCGCTGAAGTAAGTTACGCAGTTATATAGAAATTCCAAAATAATAGGAGATGTACCACAGTAAAAGCACTGAAAACAATAGACTTCAGCTGCGTGTAATCCGGCATGTGGATGTGTCGGAAGGTTTGTTGATGCTTCGGAGCCTGGAAAGTCACGTGGCAGAACAAATCATTCTGGGATCCATTATTACCACAAAGAAAACGTGCCAAAGTCAACCCTCCGCTAACTCTTTCTCTCCAACTCCCTGCAAGTCAAAGAAGTGGAACATTTTTTTTCCAAACCTGGACAGACGCGGGCATATTTTATCATCCCCATAGTTGGAGCACAACACAAGGAAGCTATGAAGAAATCCGAGCTCTAGCCGTACACAAGCAGAGATTTATAAACGCATGTAGTACTTACTCAAGAGAATGGAGAGCCTAAATCACAACTAAACTTGATGATCAAGGTTAGGGAAGGTTAGAGTTGAAACGTAATAGGCGACAGATTAGTGCTTTGCTGTTAAAAATGGAATAAGTAACAGTGGCTATTTTTAAACTGCGCAATTCACAATGGAAAGTTTCGTGTTAAAGCTGTACACATGGAGGATTGGGAGTTGCATCAGAGCGTGCGGCCAAAAGTGTGAGTGCATAGAGAATGGGGAGCAATGGACGGAAATGGTCTTAAATGGTCCTTACATTGGTTTTAGTGTGGCAGGGCAATTTTAAAGTATTGAGAAATAACATGTTTGAGTTTGACCATACGTTAGCCATACTGTCGTAAAGATAGTTATTGATACTAAGAGCATGATTTACCTCAGTTACACCCTGCGCCAATGTTCCCAACACAACCCCACTACACAATTGTACAGATTTTCATGCAGGCTAAGTGGGAGCGTGGGTGGGGTGTGGGTGCCATATGTCTAGCCGAAGTACACTAGGGCATGGACTGTAGCGTGACCAGGTTGGGATTATTTAACTTTTTCTGGCAGGGTTTTCTGTTGTTTAAATGTAATATTGTGAATGTGTGGCATTTATGAGAGATTGACTTTGGCAGTGGTGGAAGCTAATGAAGTACAAGTAGTAAAGTACTGGACTTAAGTAGATTTTTTTGGTATCTGTACTTTACTTAAGTCAGTTATACAGTGGATACTTTTTACTTTTACTTCACTATATTTGTGAGCAGATACTGTACTTTCCTTTTACTTCACTATATTTGTGAGCAGATATCTGTACTTTCTACTCCACTACATTTTTGAACTGGACTGAAAAGTAAAAAGTACTTTTCATATGATTTGAGGGGTTATTTTTACCATGTTCGTGGTAACATCCTGACTAAAGTTTTCGAGTTCAAGCCTTGGCTTTGAGCAAACAACAAATTCATAAGAAATTCATAAGAAAAATTTCGAAATTGTTTTGTATCGTTAGTGTTGACCAAAATATGAATAACTTTTAAATCAATAATGCTACAGTTACACTTTAACAAATGAACAACACTGAAATACTTTTACTTTTTACTCTAAAAGTACATTTTTAAACGGGTACTTAAATACTTTTACTTAAGTAGAGTTTTTCATGTGATACTTTTACTTTTACTTCAGTAACTTTTTACCTCTGCAGCTGTACTTTTACTTAAGTAACAAAATTGAGTACTTCTTCCACCACTGGACTTTGGTCAAATAAATAGTGGTGTCAAATTTGGGACATGAAGTACTCCGTTAACAGATCAAACCTATCCACAATACCGCTTTTCACAATAAGATTAATCCATTCAGATGTGTTTTCTGTTCTAAAAGAGCAGCCTGTCCACAAGCTGTGTCAGATGTGAGACCACACTGGAGCGAGGAAGAAAAAGGCAGATTCTGGTTCTGGTTTATCAACATATTCCAAATGGATATCACAGTGAGAACATTTAAAACACACTGCTGGAGAAGTGCTGGTGATTGTATCTGATCAGATGAGACAATATTTTTGCCAAAGCTAAGAAAAGTAGCCCACACAAAGCTGCTGACTGGTACAGAGTTCAAATGTTTGGCAAGAGGTCTGGTCACAATTCCAGGACCCAAAGCTATTCCAAAATTGAAGACACATTCTACACCCTGAATGAACTGCATTTACCTGTCCTTAGTATTGCGGTAATGCAACTATAGATCTGACTCACACCTAACTAATGGCAATAACATCTAACATCAATCCCAGAGGCGACGATCTGCATCCATTTGCACATTTGGTGGGAGCGTGTGTGCGCTTAAGATGGGCCAGTGACCCCTTCCCAAATGAGCCATGGCAATCAAAGTCAGCCAGCAGATGAAATGTATCTGCCATGTGCAAATAAACCTGATGATGCAAAACTCCACCGAGCATGCAGCGCTCCAGCCGCATTCATTTATTATTCTAACCAAAGGTCGCACACTGACTTTACATGGAGCCAAGGACCAAGCATGGGGCAGCAGACAGTCCACTAACGCAACAGTTTTAATATACTTGTCCATTGTCCCGAATAAACACATGCTAGCGGCGAACCAAGGTCAAGAATAGTGTGTGTAAATAATTTGTGTTTGAACCTGTTTAGAGTAGCAGCAGGGTGGGGTTACCGCACCGGGACAATTCAGTACGCCACAAAACACAACAAAATGGGGGTTGGAATGACCCAGAAGCAAACCGCTGAAATCGAGGAGAGATTTGGTGGACTTTTACTAGATCTTACACAATATACAATAATGCCAAAAAACCCAGACTGGCCCGCAAGATTGGTCTCGAGGCTCAACGCTGGGTGGGCCCATGACTTTAGTTCCAGGAAATTAGGGCTGTAGCTACTATAGAAAAGTGGGACAGCTACAATAACTGTTCAGTGGTCAGATCTGCAGTAACCCTCTGGCCCCTGCATACTGTACACAGTGATGCTGTTTGTCTATTGGTGTAGCAGTAACAAAGATTACATTTATACTAATGTTTTAAAGAATCAATATTTGATCTGGACTCATTTAACTTATTGTATAGCTAAAGGTTAGCTGTCTATGAGTCCAAGTAACTTCCACTTTAGAGATGCACTATGGAACTTTTCTGGGTCCAATAAGCCTCCGGCTTGTCTCCATGGAAATGTTGTTTTGCCTGTTATTGCTCCACAGTACGGCATCTAACATGTCTATCTCCATGGAGACAATCAAGCGACGCCTTCAAGTTAAGTTACAAATGAGATCTGTGAGGCGGAGGCGAGCGCGCTCAAATAAGAATTCATGTTTATCAAGTTATTTTTAGCACTAAAGTCACCTGTGAATGAAAATGCAAGATGGATGTGTTTAATGCCATACTTTGGATCAGTCTAGCCAAAGCAGTGACATCTCCACGGAGACAAGCAGCCGGTTGACCACCATCAGAAAAGTTACAAAGTGCAACTTTACCACGCAAAAGTAAAGCCAACTGCAATCAACAAGCTCCAAACTTCTGATTTTTTCTATATATAATGTACTTTGACCGATGCATTGTGGGACTTATCCGTCTCCGTGGCTGTTTGCCAGAAAAACTTGGTCTTTCTCTTTCATTTGCAGTGCGGCGCTCGGCTTAACTTTATAAACCATGTCACGGCAGAACAATACGACCCTTTCCCTGACCTCTGGACCGCTGTCGGACAAATGTGCACGGTGAGCTGTACCAGTCGCCGCTCACACATGAGAATAGAAGCCAAACAAGGTGAAATCTGAGACGTTGTTACATTTTAGCCTTAGACTTTATCTGTAAGGTTTAAAAGTGCTTAACATATTTGCTGGCATTTATGTACAGAGTAATCCTGAAATACCCCAAGTACCTTACCCACAAGATTTCACTTTTAATATTTGAGTGTTTTGCTGTGTTAGCTTTGTAAATTGGTTCTGCATGAATGTGCTTGTACGTGCTACTTTTGTCGTTCCCAGTAAATTTAGAATTTTATTAAATGTGCATCCATTTGCATTTGGAGGTATTTTGGTGAAACTCCTGTACTCATGAATATCAGACAATACATTGTGCTTGTTATCCTACATGTACAGTGTGATTACTAGTCAACTCTAGTTTAAGTTACAGTTGTCATCGTAGCTCACCCAATTGTGCAAAAAGGCCCATTAACAAAGTAGGATGTCAATAATTCAAGCCACGATTACAAAAAAAGAAAATCAATATGAACTCTCTATTAAGTTCCACTTTAACACTCAAACTAATCATATTTGACATAACAAAATCAAAATACGATATCAAACAGGGACATGTTTTGACTGTACAGCCTTCTATTTCCATGAGCAGGAGAATGCTGAGAATATTCCTGGCACAGCTTGCTTCCATGCACGTATGGATGAGCACATGTTTATCTTTGTTTTACAGTGATTGTCTCGTAAAACGGACAACGTGAACTCTTCCTCACCGCATCCTCCTCCTCGCTCCTCTGCTCCGGCCCAGAACGACCACCTACTGCGTCCGGCCGCAGCCTCACCTCTGCAGCTTCTAAAGCCATGTCCGGACACATTATAGTGGGAATTACAGTGGGACAGACTGTTTGCATGCTGTTTATGTGAAACTGACCGAAGGTACAATTTGTCATGATTTACATGACATTTGGAGGTAGTTTTGTTCCGCAGTATTCAGGGACTCTTGGAAACGTATTTTTGGGAGGAGATGAAATTTGAAAAGTAAGAGGTCACCTTCACATGTTTTAACTTAAAATAATCCAGTTTCCAATGAGGCATTTAAGCGTTGAAGCTCCCTCTGTTGTCATTAACGGGAATATACAATGGGAAAATTGTAAAATGTCCTTAAGCCTTGTGAATGCTAGGCCAATAAAAGCCAAGCGTTTATTGTGATCACAATTTGATGGCTTATGGACTTAAAAACTGCGTAAGAGAAAATGCGAAAATGCAAGAAGTTAACAGAAGAAGTGTGACTGTAGCCAAATACAACCCCAGGTATGTTTTTTATGAGGGGACAACAATAAAACATGGTTAAAAGCTCAAAAAAGTCAATTTTGCATAATATGTGTCCTTTAACCATATTTGGCTGCATTGGGTTAGAAAATATTCACTTGGAAATTGTGAGTGTCATAACACCAAGTCATATTCATAACCCCAAATCCAAATTAAGGTGATGTAATAGTAATGGGAGAAGTAGAAGCAGTAGTAAAGATTTGTATAGTGTACAGGATTTCCAAAGCCTGTGTGATTGCTCCTGGCTACTTCTCAGACTTTTCTTTCACTGCAGTGCCGCAGACTAAATAAATATCTAAAAGTAGCTATAGAGTGACCGCACATGAATATTTCTTGGACAGTAAAGAATGTAGCCTGTGGTACAATGCAACATGCCGCTATACTGTTCACAGTGCAAGTGTATTTTATTGATAAACATGATGTAAATGCAATGTGGCATGGCGGTTAAGTGGTTAGTACTCAAGCATCACAGTGAGAGTCTGGGTATGTTTCCCCTGGTGTTCCAATTTCTACCCTAAACGTGAATATGCACAAGCTAATTCAACTCAAAACCGCAACACGTTTGGGCAGTACAGTGTAATATAACTTGAATACCTGATTTTAACAGTCTTGAAAATGCGAAAAAACAGAACTAGTTCATTTGAAACGGTTTGCAGTGGTCCAAAGTTATTCCTCACTTACTTTGCATTTCGAACATCCTAATTATTCACTGCGATGAGTTTATAAGCTCTTTTCGCAACTCTCAGAGACCAAAGCGGCGTTTAGCCGTGACGGTTACGCTAACAAAAACTAGCATGCTAACTCACATTCTCTAATTATCGGACAATAAAACGCTTAATTAGATGTTGATGGCACACAGCGGACATATTTTGACCTCAAGAGCTGTTTATACAGTATATTTGCACTGGGGCAAGACAAATTTTGCTCACATACATGGGAAAAATGGGTACAGGGCCTTTAACTAGTTCTGTTTTTCACCTTTTAAACACAGTAAAAATCAGGTATTTAACAAAATGACAGGATTGCTCAATGACTTCCTCTTATTGTCTGTCACCTCTCCACCCAATGAGCCACTTCCGTATCGGGTTGTTCTGCGTGCCCTTCTGCTACCCGCCTGTCTGACCTGACTGGCTTCAGTTTCGCACAACCTCTATCTCTCCAACAACCTCAATGCTGCCTCCGATGCCCTAATCACGTTACCCCGGGGTCTTTGCTGGAGCAGGATCAGCATCAGCAAAAACATGGAATGAGAAGAGACAGAATTAACCAGAGACGGAGAGGAAACTTTGAAGTCGGTCGCCAGACAGATTTACAAATCAGACAGAAAAAAAGTTACATTTTTCCCAGAGACGCACAGGAGATGCAAAGAGGGAATATAGCACGGCCTTAGCAACAGAGATCAACATGTATTTATTATATCTGCCCGCGACATCTGCATTCCCCGACTGTGATGTACCAAAGCTTAGCCTGGAGATTGGATGCCCTTGTTCCCACCTGCTTTTGGCATGATCCGGGGGCTTTGCAACAGTCTACAACTTTACAATAATGCACTCTAACTAAGTGCAGTACACGACCGTTTTTAAGGATGACGGCATGAAAATTGCTAATATTTTCCTACATGCTTTTTTCTGTAGTGGGCATGATTGAAAACATCCAGCACGTGCACTTTGATGCGCTTGAAGACTTTATTAAAGCAGATCTGATACAAGTAGTAACAGCATATCAAGCTGATATCCGCTTTCCACATAACATTTGATATTGTTGGGGAACTAATGTAAAACCATGTAATGAATTTGAAGTCTTAGAAGATAATCTTTGACTTTGTGACTTTCTTTGTGCACATCGCTGTAACGGAGGTGTAAACACAAAACTAAAAAACATCATTAAATTTAAATTTGACCAAAAAGCTACACATACATTTACTCATGCAGAAATAATTTGAAAAGTTAATAAGCCACTCCATGGATTTAAAGTTTCTTTATGTAACTTTCTTGTTGAGGGTTCCTACTTGTCTCCATGGAGATACAATTGCTTTGCCAGGAATGTTCCACAGTATAGCACTAAACATCTCCACAAGGCCAGTTACGAGTCAGATCTGAGGAAAGGCAACCCCGCTCACAGTAAGACTGCATGTTTGCCAAGGTATTTTTGTGCAATAAAAATATAAGTTCAATGCCTTACTGTGGAATATTCTAAGCAAAGCAACAAGATGTCCATGGATACAAGCTGATCGTGGACCGCTAATAGAAAAGTTACATAGTGCACCTTTAACCATTCACTTTCAGAAGCCCCTCCCCTGTCTCAATTCCCACAACTCCCAGTAACCCGTTCTGACATCTCCTCCACCCTTTCCCATCACACTCCTTTCTTCACCATCTCAGCTCTAGACACCCCCATACAGTAGCCGTGAGCCTGCAGCACCGTGCGCACTACTAAATATGCCAGGGATAGGCACCGGCACAGACTAAAACATAACAAAAGCAGTCTAAAGCTGAGCTAAAAGGAAGGCCCGCTGAACACTCGGGAGCGTGTTTACTTTCCAGTGGGAACAATGGTGCGGAGGGGAGGGGGGGAGGACTGATGTGGCACTCAGGGGCCTCCCCGAAAACAACACTTCATCACCCTATGAAAACAATAGTAGCAGCCCGACCATATGGAGAAGGTGGGATTCTATGTGAGAACAAGATGATTTGTAATGCTGTGTCATGAGCTCTACATAAAACACTATAACACCGCAGTTCAACCTCTTCTGGAATGTACGTGTAGTGTAGTGTTGTCACAATATAAAATTTCAAACTCGATTTTGATACTGAGGATTAGACTTGATACTCAATACTGATTTTGATGCCACGATGATAATACAAAACATTCTTTCTTTAGAGAATAGAATGTGATTTTCAACATTAAATAATAGTGCTGTCTTTTATATTACCATGGGGAATTTTATCTGTGTAATCCCTCAGTCGTCCAGTAGGTTCCATAGTGGTCCATGGGCGTATACTAGTCTATGTGTCTTATACTTGTTCTGACACAGCTCAAGATTATTCTAAACCTATTGAGGAATGGTTCATTTCTGTCCTGTGAATGTGAATTTTTAGTATCGATAACTGCTCAAATGAGTATCTAGTTGTGATACTAGTTTTAGTATTGATTTGCATCTGATTTCCGATTTTTGACAACCCTAATTGCAAGCGTATGAAAAGGGGCATTGTATGTTTGTTTGTATGTACGGAGGACATGTATTTATACCTGTCACAATCTATCGACATCTAGTTTAATAAATGGCAGATGGAACAATCATTTTTAGGGGTCAATATTTATCATGGGTACTTTTTCTGTGTACTATGTGGGGAAATTCATTTTCAAAACATTTGGTAACAATTATGTGGACTAAAATCTCTCTCATCACTGTGTGGTAATTATGGCAACAGTTCAAGGTCTCACTATTCACAAAAATACCATTAGACATCAAAAATATAGCATAGCCAGTATAGCATAATAGAGCTATATATGTCACAAGTCAGTTAAGCCTAAAATATATGTATAACTCGCTATAAAATATTTCACACAACTTGAAGAATGGAAAGTACTACGTGAACCCAAAACATTGAACATTAAAATAACAATACTCGCTGGAAGAGCTATAACACCGCTTGTCAAACATATAAATCTGACAATGCTTATCTGACTGGACACACACCTGCTCCGAGTTGGAAATCTGGAACAAAAGCTCCAATTCACCTCCATGTACCTTCCAACACTGACATCCAGGATATGATGAATCAAAACTCGATTGAGGTGAAATTAAAAACATCCTGTCAAGCAGCAGGGATGGAATCTGGATTCGCCAACAATGGACCAATCCACCGCCAACAAACGTCTTTCTAGAAATTCGCCCCCAAAGAACTACTAACAGGAAAGTACACTGAGATTTCTGGCTAATGAAGTCATTTCCACTGCATTCCTCACATCTCCACCAGCTACAATGATGAACATAGGGCTGCAGGATTAATCACAATCAAATCGAATACAATTTGAATGGATGCAATTAGCAAACTGCAAATGCTGCAGTTTTTGAATTACAATAATTTCCTCTGCAAACAACAAAATATTCTATTATTCTCCATAAAAAGCTGCTAACCCTGTAGTTTAGATCTGCACAAACATGTTCTGAAGTGGGATTCGTGTAGTAGTTTGACAAAAAGACTGAAATATGAACTTACAATTCTTCTGGACACGTAAAATTTGAACTTTGAACAGAAAAAAAATTGCATTTAGATATTTTTCTCATATCGTTCAGCTCTAGAACAACATCAACAGTACTATCTTTATTGTAATGCCTAAGCTTAAAAGTTAAGCTAGGTGTTGAGGCCCCAAAGTGAGAGAAACTGCACACGCCACCTTCACTGACGCTTCTAATCAGCTGTACTTGACAATGATGCTTTCAAGGATGCTTAGAAGGTCAGGAAAAATCCCTTCTCTCCACTCTCCCCAGCTTGACTCTGATTTGTTTAAGATCAACGCTGTCGATAACGCTTGTCCAACCAGATTCTTTTTATTTGAGAATTTCCAAAACACGGCGCATACGAGTTGGGGTGGGAGAAAAACATGCCAGCTACGAGTCATGTGTCCAATCAATGAGGAGTGAGTGGGGAAAAGTAGAATGTGAACAGGTCACAGCCCAGGGGATGGAAATAATCCCCTGGTTGCTACTGGGTATCTGGTGCATAAACACAGAACTGGAAAAACATTAGTTCAAGTCTGAAAGTTTACACTATTGTACCACAGTGCACTTTGACGACGTACCTACTCTGCAAAAATAGCCTCGCTTGCAATATGTGGTACAGCCAACCTAGACAACAATTTCAACACCAAAGAAACCTGCCAGGATCGGCTTGACTTTTTTCACTTCTTAAATCACATGCTTTGACTGCAAAGGTGGTGTGGTAAAGTCATCTCGTCCAAAACTTCAAACTTGGAAGCGATATAAAGTTTAGGGAATGGAGCAAAAAGACATTTTATCAGATCATTAGGGCCAAAAGTAGAGAAGAAATCATTCCTACAGGCAAGAAAACTGCACATTTGATATTAATGTTAAAGCCATACTCTGTAACATTTCTGGCGAAGGATCTGTCACCTGCCTGTCTCCATGCCTGGAATGTTCCACAGTATGGTATTAAACGCTTATCTCCTTTGAGAAAAAGCAGGTGACTCCATCAGGCCAAGTTACAAGTCAGATCTGTGTAAATGCAAGCCCAATCCTAGTGAGAATGAATGTTTTTCAAGGCAATAAGGACACCTGTTATTGATAAGTGTAATGCCATACTGTGGAACATTCCAAGCTAAGTAATAACATCTTTATAGAGACAAGCAGGTGTGGACCCACCACCAGAAAAGTTACATAGTGCACCTTTAAATTACCCTAGCAAACAAGATGTTGCCACGTGGTTGTTACAATACACAATACACACAATACTTTTAATACATAATTAATACAGATAAAAAGGCGTATCTGATATGCTAGGTTTTGACAGCCGGTTGTTTAACTTTCAATCACAATTTCTCAACACTTACTTGATCGGCTACATTTTGTAAACATTGACAAATGACACAGTAATATGTAGGTCAAAAGTACTTGGCCATAGTAAACCGTGAAGTTTTCAAATTACTCTTTCATTTTGCCAAGTAAATCTTAAATTCATCAGTTTCACTCCAAGTATACTACGTGATTACAACATGGAACTTAACACGGCAGATATACGATACCGTTGAGCTAATTTGTGCCTATATTCTGTATAAGGGTAATGCTAATGTCTGTTTTGCTGACTGTAAAATAGCAGGTAATTGAAGATTGAACTTAACGTCATTATGTTACACTGGCTTAACCTATTTCTGGCAGGAAATTTGATGAAAACCAAAAGGACATTATGCAAATGAAACGGCAAGATTAAATTTCACCCTCCTTGGCTTTGCATCTTTTCACAAAGTCTTAGGAGGTCACGCGATTTGGATGGTCACTTATTGCCTATGGTGCAATGCATGCTGGTACCTCAGGACCACCTTCAGTGCTAAAACAGCTCTAGGCTAAAAGGGGCTAAAATGTAATACTGGCACTCACGGTTCACGTCTGCACTGAATTAGTTGCTCTACATGAGACATCGAGGGAGCACACGTAGGCTTAAATGTGAAACAGAATCAGTGAATGAGATATTTCTACTCAACGCCATCCATAAAAGGGCTTTTTTTTCCTGATTTGTGTGGTTCCTATCAAACACTTATGTCATTAAAGTCACGAAAGAGGATAAGAGCTTGTCATAGACACTTGGTTGAGTTTCCAACTTTGAAATAAAAAGGGAGGAAGACGATTTGTTGAGGCTAGCGGTTTTGGACAGCACAGTAGAGTTATCGTGCAAGGGAACAAGGCCTTACAAAACCCGTCCAAAAATATGATGAGTTAATATAACACAGAACCGAGTATGAAAAACCTATTTAATTAACAAGCAGACAATTGCAATGGGCG
>KN476841.1:0-10810 GCA_000787095.1 Periophthalmodon schlosseri | reverse complement strand
CATTTCGCACACTCCATCCAAACGTCTTTAGCAAATGCCAATGTGTGAGTTCATGCCCTCCCACTGCCAAGTAGATCAGCTACAGCCACAGAACACAATGCAATAGCAATAGTATGGAAGGACAGCAAGCCAGCAGTGTACTCACCTCAGCGCGTTGTGTCCGGGGTTGGTTGGCATCCGATTCTATGGCGTAAACGTCCACCTGGTAGAGATCTGATCCTTTCTCCCGGTCAAGCTCGGCAGCTGTTTGTATCACTCCAGTGTGCCGCCCGATGGTGAAAAGTCGCCCAACCGCTTTCCCTCCGCTCCGTACAGCCACGATGAAATACTCCACTTTGCTTGAGGACCCCCTTGGGCTCGAAGCGTCCAGGGAGATGACATTGGTTCCCGGTGGTTGGCCTTCCTTGAGAATTGTGATGTACTTTGGCTGGGAGAACACAGGTCCGTCAATACCTTGTAGAATGATAGTAAGTTCTGTTCGGGACGTCTTGCGATCGGCGCCATGATCCGTAGCGGCTACTGTTAGCGTGTACATTAGCCTGGATGGTACCAATTGGGAAGCAAGCCTGATGTCCCCGCTGTACCTGTCCATTATAAAAGTGTCAGAGTCTCCTTCAACCAGTTCGTATTCTACTTCACCGTTTTCTCCATCATCTGGGTCAAATGCCAGAACTGTTGTAAGGATTGATCCAATGACTATATTTGGCTCAGCAACAAGTGCATTCTGGGACACGAAAGTAGGGATGTTGTCATTCAGATCTGTCACCCAAATTGTGACGTTTTTAAGCGCATATCGGCGGAATTCAACAGGAAAGGCTTGGTCGGTTGCTTTTATAGTCAACTCAAATAAATTGGAGAACTCCCTATCGATTTCCCTGTTAGTGAAAATGAGTCCAGTGCTTGGGTCAATGGTAAAGTGGTTTCCTCTTGGAACCTGTTGCACAATAGAGTACTCCAGTTTACCATTAATGTCTGCGTCTGTGTCATGGGCTATGATGGTTATGACTGAAGAAGCTATAGGGAGATTTTCTGGGATAGATTTAAACACGTCCCCTGGTGTGAACACAGGCGGGTTGTCATTGAAATCCCGAACATGGATAACAACTGGGATGGAAGAGGAGCGCGGTGGCCTGCCATTGTCTTTTGCTGTAATATTGAGTTTGTAGAAAGACTGCGTTTCAAAGTCCAGTTTTTTAACCAGAAATATGCTTCCAGTGTTAGGGCTAATGCTAAATGTGCCGTGGTTGTTCGTAGCCGTGATGCTGTAAGTTATATCCGCGTTTTGGCCTGAATCTGAATCGGTAGCCGTCACAGAAGCCACAAGCTCCCCTACCCTCATGTTTTCCAAGACATCCACAGACAGAGAGGATTTTGGGAAGGCGGGTGAATTGTCGTTTTCATCCAGAACGCTAATACTAAGCAAACACGAGGAGGACAGGGGAACCTCTCCAGCATCAACAGCAATAATTTTCAGGGAGTAAGTCGAAGTTGTTTCATAGTCCAACTTTCCAATTAAAGTAACCTGCCCCGTGCTGCTATCTATAGTAAATTGCCCCTCCTCGTTCCCTTCAGAAATGTGATAATGAACAAGCCCGTTTTTGTTCTCGTCCACGTCAGAAGCCGACACCCGCAGCAACTGTGTCATGTTTTGCGCTAACTCTGAAATGGAGGCCTGGTAAATGTCTTTGGTGAACTTAGGCGCGTTATCATTAATGTCTTGTATGTAAACTTGTACTTTGGCTTGGTCTCGGAGGGGTTTGGGGAGACCCTGGTCTGAGGATACGACCACAAAACTAAAAACTGAGGCGCCTCTTTGTCTCATAAGCGACTCGCGGTCCAACTGCAAAGTACTAGTCAATTCTCCAGTAATGGCGTTGAGTTCAAAGTTTGGCTGCGGTGTTTCGAATGTGTATCGGATCTCGCTGTTCGGGCCAAAGTCCTTATCCTCTGCGAAAACCCGGCCAACCAAGGACCCGCGCTTCTGCTCCTCTTCAAAATGAAACACGTAATTAGTGCTGTTGAACAGGGGGCGGTTGTCGTTGACGTCATCCAAAATGATGCTAACGTTGACAGTGGCGCTAAGTGGTTCCACAGCCCGGTCTGAGGCCACCACCACTAAATTATATCTGTCCTGTGTCTCCCTGTCCAGCTCTGCTTTGATGTACAACTGTCCATCTGGAAAAATACCAAACACATCTCTTGTATTCCCACCAGCGATGTCGTACATGATTTCACCGTTTAGTCCAGAGTCCTTATCCGTAGCTTCCACTTTGAAAAATCTGCTGTTAACCGGCTCGGATTCTAGTATAATGACTTCATAAGAAAGCTGGTCAAAAACAGGGGAGTTATCGTTGACATCATACACGCTGACGATTAGGACCAGACTGGAGGTAAGCTGTGGGAGCCCCATATCTGAAGCGATCACCTCCACCTCATAGGAACTTGTGGTGACCTCGAGTGGCCCGGTCAGAGTGATAAGTCCGTGCTTCTCGTGAATATGGAACAGACCTCTTGGGTTTTGTTTGAGGCTGTAGACCACCGCTCCGTTCGGGCCTTCGTCTGGATCTGACGCTCTGGCCTGGAATATGACGTGACCCGTGTTCCAGTTTTCGACAGCGCTCACATGTTCCACAGCGTGAATGAAATGAGGAGCATTATCATTCAAGTCTTTGACAGTAATGTTAACAAAAGCTTCCCCTGTGATGTCACCACCCTGGGCCACTATTTTGAGCTGATAGAAAGCCTGCTCCTCTCTGTCTATTTGACTCGATGCTATAATCTGGCCCGCGCTGTTGACATTAAAAAGCCCCCTTTGGTCTCCTGAAGTTATAAGATATGAGATGTTTGTGTTTAAATCAACAGTTGTGGCTGACACTGTTCCTATGACTGTCCCAATACCGACATTCTCAAACATGACAAAACTATATGCTTTCTGGTTAAATATTGGAGGGTTATCCTGAGTGTCTATGACGGTAACAGTAACTATAGCCTGGGTTTGGGAGCGCAGACCATTACCATCTGTTGCTGTTACCTGCAGCTGGTAAGCAGTTTTCTCCTCCCTATCCAGCGGCACGAGTGTGCTAATTTTCCCACTGTTGACATTAATGCGGAATTTGGACGTGTCGCCAGCAGTAATGATATATTTAACTGTGCCATTTCGGCCTAAGTCTGGATCTGTGGCTGAAACTGTGGTTACATAAGAACCAGAAGGCTCATTCTCCTTCACATTAGCAAAATACTGCACCGGGTAAAAGACTGGCCTATTGTCATTGATATCCCTAAGGGTGATGTTGACTTTTCCAACAGAGTGCAAAGGGGGGCTGCCTGCGTCTGCTGCCTGGATGTGGAGTAAGTATGAGGCCTGATCCTCCCTGTCTAACTCGGCGGCTGTGCTTAATCTCCCTGACACAGCGTCCAGGCGGAACAACTCCTGGACTTTGGCCGGTGTCTCTGCATCAAATGAGAACCGGATCGTGCCGTTGGCCCCGAGGTCGTCATCTGAGGCAGACAGCACCAGCAGCTCTGTCCCAGCAGGGGCGTGCTCTACTATAGAAACATGATACGTGCTCTGTGTGAACGTGGGCACTTGGTCATTCACGTCAGTTATGTTTACTATCAGTTTAGTGTAAGAAATCTTAGGCTGCAGCCCCTGGTCTTTGGCACTAATGTTGAGCACAATTTCAGATGCAATTTCCCTATCTAGCAGAGCAGCACTGGTAACCAAACCACTGTTTTCACTGATGGAGAACCAGCCCAAAGCATTTCCAGACACGAGGGAGTAACGCAGGTTGGCATTCTGCCCGGAGTCCCCATCTGTTGCCGAGACCCCTTTAATGTAGCTGCCTTTTGGAATGTCTTCACTGATATCTACTCTGTACTCTGCCTCCTGGAATATTGGGGGGTGATCATTGATATCGTTCACAAAAATAACCAGACTGGCAAAAGAGGACCTGGCCATAGGTTTACCATTGTCTGACACGGACACAGTTAAGTTATAAGAGGAAATTCTCTCTCTGTCTAACACACTGGCCACTTTTATCAAACTCAGATTGGGCACTGGAGACGTGTGCACTTCAAAGTGCCTCTGCTCATTCCCTCCCAATATTGAGACCGATATGTTACCGTTGGCAGTGGGGGAGTCAGAATCCGAAACCGTCAGCAGTGCGACGACTGTGCCAATTTGCGCGTTTTCATCCACGGAGGCAAATTTAGAAGTAGTGGGAAAGTAGCGAAACTTAACTACTGGGTCATTATCATTCACATCTAGGAGTTTTATCGTAGCTTCTGTCCTGCCTGATAACGCGGGTACACCGTTGTCCACCGCGTGTATAGTTAGGGAGTACTCACGTTTACTTTCAAAATCTAAACCTTCTTTGATCACAACTGTACCTGCTTTTGGGTCAATTTGAAAAGGCGTCCCCTCATCTAAGTAGTACCTGATTTCTGCATTCATCCCTTCATCCTGGTCTGTCGCTGTGATCTGCAAAATACTTGACCCCACTGCTGCGTCCTCATACACACTTGTCTGATAATGCTCCTGCTCAAACGCGGGTGGGTTGTCGTTTATGTCTTGTATGGTGACGTTCACTTGCAGGTAGCCAAACTTTTTCGGCTCCCCCTTGTCCTCCACTTCAATTAGAAGCTGATAGAACGGAGTGACCTCTCTGTCCAAGCCTCCTGTTGACACTAGGTGCAAGAACGCCCCCTCTCCACTGGGATTAACTGTGATATCCAGCCTGAATCTCCGCTGCTCGTTGCCCTTCACTATTCTGTACGTAGTGTGGTCCACGCCGTTGCTTCCGATGTCCGAGTCGGTGGCAGTGTCCAGAATGACTTGTCTCCCACTGCTGGCGTCCTCCTTGAAAGACACCACGATAGAGGCGTCTGGGAATACGGGCGAGTTGTCATTGATATCCAAAACTATTATTCGGACTTCCGTGGGATAGGTGGGTTGACTGGACAGCACCACCACGTTGATGACATCGCTCTGTAAAATCTCCCTGTCAATCACTGAAGACGTGTAAATAACTCCCGTGGTGCCGTTGATGGCAAAAAGTTTATGGTTTTCACTGAAGCGGTACGTGAAGCTGGGTCGCGTCTCTATCGTCCCCACATAGGTGCCCACGGGCTGCTCCTCCAGTACTCGAAACTCCTGGCGGACTTGGCTGGATGCTGAGTACCGCGAGAGAGTCCACAATAAGAGGAGAAACAAATGAAGCCGGCCCGAGCCCCTACCTGCGTGCGCCATGGTCACCGTGATCCTCGCTCAGACACAGTCCATGCCGATGATGTATCCGCTCTTACGCGCCGTTACTTCAGCATTGTATTCCGCTGTGCGCACGAGGGAAAAGTCAATGGGAAAGTTCGCCAAAGTGTCCAAAAGTGCTCCAGAAGTTTTAATTATCCTCTCAGAACGCGGGATAAGTGTTAGTCCAACTGCGCTTCTAACATCCTGAGTGAGAAATCCCTCAAAATGCCTAGGCAAAAGTTAAGTTCCCAGCTCCTCGGTTATAACAAAAAGTTGAGGGAAAGTCAGCGCGCAGTCCAGCGGTACAGACTAGAGTGCACGCGGCTGAAGCGGAACACGCACCGTCCCGCAGAAATAACGGTGCAGAGGCTTCAGTCATATTGTGCTCAGGAGTCCCAGTAAGTTAGGACAAAGCTGGAGTTAGTGGAGCTCCCTCCCATCGCTCATCTCATTGGACGGCGGCGCGCCTAAGCCCGCCCTCCCGCTGCCTTCAGCCCGTGTGCGCGGGGTACACAGTAGACGTGCACGTCAATCAGGCAGACAGGTAGCGCTACTCGCGTTTCTGTTCTTTTAATGTGGGGTCAAAGGGACAAGACGAGGGACAAGACACTGAACCAAAACACTGAGCTGGATGGAGGAGAAGGAGGAGGGAGCGGAGCGCCAGGCAAAGAACGTGCGTAAAGCAAACATTAATTATGTTTTGAAGTAATCAGCACATTGGGTTTTTAACTTTTGTTATGACCAATGACGCTTGCACTAAAAATATAAGTTGGTGTGGTGTCTTAATTCTTACTAAGCAGGCACTTAATACTTAAGACTAATGCATTTTAACTATCTTTCTTTCTTTCTGTCTTTTTTTCTGTTAAAAAGAAAATGCCACATGCCATATTCTATTCAATAACGATGCATAAAACAGTCAGGCATATAGCTTAAAATATTTTCTTTCAAAATATGTTCCATACATAATGTGTGTAATAAATTGTAGGCATACAGGGGAAATTCCTATATAATCTTTTAATTGTATATATTTTGTTTTCCCCAAGTAAATTAATTGTTTTAGTTACTTTTGTAAGCCTACTATAAGTGCAAAGGGAACCCTCGGACAGCCAAAATCACAACCGTGGAAAAGTGCCTCCATCTAGTGGTCAAATAAATGAATCTCAATTCTAGCAAAGTTGGAAGCCAATTATGTTATGATATAGTCACGCAGATTTCCAAATTTAGAAATATTATTTTGGTGTAATCTCTTCATTTTTTTTTTATAGATGTCATTATACATTTATGTTAGAATTTGCTTGGGGTCTTTTGTCCTTTTACTGTTTTAGCTCAGTGTCAGTAATGCATGAGGCTTCATAGCCGTTTTACAATTATGAATTGTGTATTTGTGAAGCTGAATGCGGAACAACAGATGCTCATTAGCTGATACAATCCATAATAAGAGCAATGAGACCTTCACAATGGCCTGGCTTTGTTATAAAATTGCATAATTTCCAGGATAACTTGGCTGGTTGGACTCCAACACAAGGCAGTTTTATATAGCCTTTAGTCCCAAAGTTAGAATTAGTAAAGAATGTTCTGCCAAGAAAAGGTCAACACTATTCCAGATTGCTTTTTACTGTCACTTTTTAACTGTGGTTATTACTGCAACAACAAAAAACAACAAATAAAAACACACACTAGCAAATCCTTAGTCTCCATAGAGCTTTACTACGTAACAGCTTGGCACTGATGCTGCAGCCCTCTCCATTCAAGGGGCCTGGCCTTATCCTCTCCTGTTTTATCTTTTCAAATGACTTAAAAATAAACATATTCAAAGCGCCACTGGCAGATATTTTCAGCAAAATTACACCAGGAATCATGCCTTTGTGAGAATTCTGGCAATATGTTAATTCTATAATCCGCTCTGTGTCCCCTGGATGTTAAACGGGACACAACAAGGCAACAAATAATAAAATATGTAATCGAATTATAGAGACGGGCAGATGGAATTAAGAGATGGGTTTGACGTGGGTTCAGCCTTTTTGGGGAAGCAGTCCACATCGGATTAGATCACTTTCTCTCAGGACACACTCAGCTAACTAGATTAGAGTGACCGAGCCTGCAACTCCCATAGCTCTTTTATGTAAATATCAGTCTGTTGTCACGCTGGAAAAGTAACATCACGTTGAGGAGTTGTGAGAGGTGCGGATAAAACCAAACTGAAGACAAATTTAACCAGATAGACTGTATTTCCATCATTGTCCCTACCAGAGCTGAATGATTTGGGAAAAAATATCTAATTATGACTTTTCTGAAAACCACTGCGATTTGCGATGTATCTTCATATTCGAAAAGCGTCCAGCAGACAGTGGTGGAAGAAGTACTCAATTTTATTACGATACTTAACTAAAAGTACAGATGCAGACGTAAAAAGTTACTCAAGTAAAAGTATCACATGAAAAAATCTACGTGAACAAAAATATTTAAGTACCTGTTTAAAAATGTACTTTAATAGTAAAAAGTAAAAGTATTTCACACAAGTGTTGTTTTAAGTCTTAAATGTAGTGAAATTGATCAAAAATGAGACATATTTTGGTCAACAGTAACAATACAAACCAATTTCAGATTTTTTTTTGTATGAATTTTGTGTGTTTATTATTATTTGCTTAAAGCCGAAAGCCGCTTGAACTCGAAGGATGTTACCACGAACATGGTAAAAATAACCCCTCAAATCATATGAAAAGTACTTTTTACTTTTCAGTCCAGTTCAAAAATGTAGAGAAGTAGAATGTAGAGTAGAAAGTACAGATAGCTGCTTTCAAATGTAGTGAAGCAAAAGTAAAAAGTATCTACTGTAAAATTTACTTAAGTACAGATACCTAAAAATCCTACTTAAGTACAGTACTTTACTACTTGTACTTCGTTACCTTCCCGCACTGCCAGAAGAATAGACAAAAAGACAGAAATAGGAACTGACAAACTAAGACAAAAATCACATTTCGGAACATGTTTGTACAGATCTAAACTACAGGGTTAGCATTTTTTTATGCAGAATAAGACAGGATTTTATTTATTTATTTTTTGTGGTGAAAATTATGGAACTTCAAAAATTGCAGTCTTAACTAATTGCATCCATTTAAATAGCGATTTCAATTTGATTTTGATTCATGTTGCAGCACTAGTCCCTCCCTCTGAAAACCTATAATTTACTATAAAAGCCTGGTCCTGTCACCTGTCAGTCAATCATCGCCTGCTAGCTGCTAATTGCTAACTGCTAACCGCTAACCCATGACCCCTGAATCTATTTCTTAGCAATGCACTCTCTCTCTCTTTCTCTTTCTCCTCCTTTTTCCTGCCAATTCAGCATCACCAGTGTCTTTAGACAAGGCAAGATGAAGTTTATTTGTATAGCACAATTTGTACACAAAGTAATTAAAGTGCATTCAAATCACAATCCAAACAAATACAAAACAACAACTTTACCTGCAGGAGTCTAAGTTTCAAAGTTTATCCAATTCCTCATACCAGGTTTGAAACTGGTTTTACAGCTGTAACATTTGTGGTATAAGAGCTTCCACCTCTTTGTCCCCATGGTCATATTATTACATTGCCTGGAATGTTTCACAGTATGGCATTAAATATATCTATCTCTCATTTATTCAGTGGTGGAAGTAGTACTCGATGTTGTTACTTAAGTAAAAGTACAGATACAAGGGAAAAAAAAACTCAAGTAAAAGTATCACATGAAAAAAGTTTTTAAAAAGTACCCGTTTAATAATGTGTTTAAAGAGTGAAAGGTAAAAGTATTTTGTGTAAATTTTGAGATCTAATTAAGCTTCAATTGTAGTGACTTTGATAAAGATTTGTGCCGAATTACTCAAAAAATACCTATACATTTTCACTGTGAAAGGGATCGCCTCACCACAGATGTGACCTGTAACCCGACCTGGTGGCGTTCCCCGTCTCCATGGAGATAGATACATTTATCTAATCATAAAAAGTTTGCTTGTGTTCTGTAATAAACCAAGCTTCGATTTTATTGTTTGTTTTGGGTGTTTTTTTTGTTTGTTTTTTTATGTCTTTATTTTTTTTATGCAAGACAGACAAACATAGTGACCAGTCATACACCACGGTGACAAGAGGTACCGAGACAAACCGAGACAAACCGAGACATACCGAGACATACCGAGACAAACCGAGACAACCGGAGACATACCGAGATAAACCAAGACATACCAAGACATACCAAGACATAATATGACATATGACATAATATGACATAACATGGTTTGTAGACGTAAGACGTGTGTGTGTGACGTGTGTGTGACGTGTGTGTGATATTTCCGTGATTTTGGAGAGGGGTAAGGCAGAGGAGAGTGCTAGTACTAGTAATTCGTAAGTGAGAAAAGACATAGAAAATGTAAATGGTAAAATAAGTAAAAGGAAGGAAAATAATAATAATGCTAATAATAATAATATTTATATAATATTTCTTCTATATATTATGTGCATAAATAGTCAAATCTGTCTGAAATGATCACACACACTGCACATTTGGACCACAACCTGCAGGCTACAAACAGTATTTAATCTGTAAAATAAAAATACATGAAAACACATTTAAACCTTTATTCAGGTATTACAGGTGAAGTTCAATTTCAGCACAACTTTATTCTGGACTTGTGATCCATTAGTGTCTTGCCCAAGGAAGCAACAACAGTTAAGTATGTCAAACTGATGAGAAATTACTAGGGATGGGACAAGATCTCGTGCCGCAAGATCTCGCGAGACAAAATTGCCACAAGATTGTGCGCACATGTTTTACAGGTTTGGGTTGGATAAAAATGGAGTTAAGTATTGGCGAGTTACATTTGAGAAGTTGTAGTTCCAAAAAGTTGCAGAAATATAGAATAAAGTAAATAAAAAATGGTGAGGCCAAAATTGGGAATTGAATTGCACAAAATCTCGTTTTGTCTCGTTCTTATAGATATAATCTCATGTCTCATCTCATCTTGTGGAAATTGTATCTCGCCCCGTCCCTAGAAATTACTCAGAAGTGTCTTGATGATATTTTATTTTATTTATTTCATTCATCAAATATAAGAAAAAAGAAATTAATGCAAAGAAGAGTAATCTCATGTTATCTCCCCCTTTTTCCAGACAATACTTTTACACTGATTACTACTTTGAAACCAGAGCCACACCCAGAGACAGATGCAGGTCCATGTGTTATAGTCTTGCCGTAATGTTGAAATCGATCGTTGCGGTTTTGGATGGCACAGTGAAACCTGACTTAAGACCTGACTTAATCTGATCTAGGGACAGACTGCACACTCAGTACTGCTCCTAAACATCAGGCCTAGACATCACTGTGGCTTCTTTATAATAGTTTGAATAGGAAGAATATGGAACCATGACTAATTATATTACACTAAACCTTTATGATCGTTTAGTTGCATTAAACGGTAAATAAAGTTGGAAGTGTCTTTTGAGGGAAACTTAACATTGTATACTGTTTAAAGGGGCACTGTGTAACTTTCCCGGGGGGCGTCCGCAACCTGCTTTGCCTGGAATGTTCCACAG
>KN476838.1:22767-40502 GCA_000787095.1 Periophthalmodon schlosseri | reverse complement strand
AAGACTCCAGCATACCTCATTAAACTCCGGGTTCAGGGTCTTTTTTATCACTGCTGTTTTGTGCTTGGACTTCTTATGCACGTCTGGCTTGAGATACCTGCAAGAGGAATGTCACATTGTCAATGGCAATAAAAATCACTGAAGGACCAGACAAAGATCCTCTGTACAGAATATATTATGCACTATTTCTGATGAGGGTTCCGCCACCAGCTTGTCTCCATGGAAATGTTATTGCATTGCTTGTTGCCTACAATGTTCCACCATATAGCATTTAACAGATTTTTTTAATGACGTTGTTACAAAGACCTTGGAAAAACATGCATTCTTATTATGGGCTGGCTAGCTCTCCACAGGTCTAACTAGATTTGATGTCATCACCTATTTGCCTCCATGGAGATAGATAGGTTCACTAATGCCATACTGCAAAGCAATAACATCTCCATTGAGACAAAAAAAACAGCAAAGTTACATAAGGCACCTTTAAGAGCTTGCTTCTTGCTAGCCTGCCTAACATACCTGGAAATGCAGCATTGTAAGAGTCGGTTATGACAATCTTGAAGGTTATTTATACTTATGACGCATTAAACTTATCAGTAATTCCCACGCCACCCATGCAGACTGAAAAACCCTCATCATGGCCTTTTGTTAAATTCTGTTTAAACCCAGCTGGATAAAAACCAAGGCACATATTTGCTTTCCACCCACCACCCACAGCTCGAGGACCGTATGCTCCCACACACTCCCAAACACAACTGAGCATCTGGAAACCAAAAAATAAATAAAAAACCTTACGCCAAAGGCCAAATACGTGCACCCTAATAAAAACAAGCTACATACAGCGGATATGTGGAGAAGGTATGGACAGGCTAAGAATAGTGGCAGTCGTTTACTGTTTATTCTGAAGGGTTTAAATGGATTATAGACTTGAAACATGCTAAAATTACATCAACATGAAATGACAACACTGATGAAGAAAATGTTACCACTTAACACTGGAATAACAGTTGAGTTTTTCCTGTAATCTCTTGGATTCAGTTTAAGAATTAGCAAATGTCTAGCTTTAATAGGGCCCTGTGCAAAATACTTACGTTAGTTTGATAAACTGATAGGCACCTTTTCCTAGTTGTAGAAAATATCCAGTATGCTATTTTTATTGCACCATTTTCTTAGTGATGCCAGTTTTTGGTGTATGGTGGTGTCTTGGTCATTTGCCCAGTTTTTCCAAGAAACTGCAATTATGTGGTCAAAACGTCTCCACTGAGAGCACAGGGATTTGCTCATGACTACATCTAGTGGTCTAGTGTGTTATTACACGCCAAGCAAGAGAGATTGACAGTGGGATTATTTTTCTTCAACCACCTGGCTTTCCATTTCCATTTGCTGTTTTCAAATTCTGTCGCTTTGCACCTAGAAGCATTTTACGGCGAGAGACAGTAGACCTCTGTTGATCTTCTTTTGGTTTTTCCTTTCAGGGGTCACCATAACATCATGAGCCTCCATCAGAATCTATTTTCTGCATCTTCCATAACAGGAAGCATCATGTCCATCCATATAAATCTCATCTTTGGTCTTCCATTTGCTCTCCCTGCCCCTCTGCTTCCCTGCCTGGCTGCTCACATCTCAACATGCATCTCTGTATTCAGTCTGTTTCTTATATCCTGTGTGTAAATTTTTATCTTCAGAAAGTGCCAAATGACATTCCCCTGATCTACTCTAGTTTCTCTCACAACATGAGCTGTCCAATTGCAGATATATGTTTAGGATTGTGGCTTGGCAATCAAATTTCAAGCTATTCACACTTTTATTTGTCACACCTTTAGCATTTTTGTAAAAGATAAAAAAGGTCTCAAAAAGTTGTTGACTGGACATGTTTTTTCAGGTTTAGAATTCCATTCAAAAACGTTTTCAAATCAAAGGCAACAGCTGTTAGATGGTGAATATACCTATCGCATATACTTTTTACATAATCATAATCATAGTCATAATTTAAAAAAAATACCAGTATTGTTTGTGCTAAATATTTATTGTTTATACATTTTATTTGCACTAGTGGGGTACTTTTTCCTTTGAAATTTTTTGTATCATTTTTTGTATCATTTTAGGTGCAGTGGGTAGCATAGGTATATGACTCTCATGAACATGATTCATTGTGCTGTTTATTCACTGTAGATATGTTTTCTTTACGATATGGTTCAAAAGCTTTTACTGTTCTGCTAAAATGCTCTTCAATATGATCATTTATCACAATATTGTCTGTAGCAATATATCACACTCCACATTTTGTTATTAATACAATACTCAAATACATTTCCTGTGTCCTTCATAGATGCACACTCCTCCTACATCTTTCCTAACCACTGAGTACACCATTGGCAGGTTGGGGGATTAAAACCTTATATGTCCAGTTTCTGTCAGGTTTCATCATTTAACACTTGGACCTGTATGACCTTCTGTGACAACAACATGCCGAGGTCAAGCAGACTATTGCCTTTTCTCATCAGTGCTTAATGAGGCAGCAGAGGTCCTCCCTGCCCCTAACGACAGCATGCAGCTCTTATCTCACCCCATATGTCCACAGCATTACATCACCTGTAAAGGCATCAATACAAACCCTGCAATGATGAATGGCTATCCTGGGTCACAATGGGTCCCACTTGTGAGACAGCTGCCCTCATTTGTCTCAGTTATCGTTGGCCGTGGTCTGTCACTCAAGCATCCAGACCGATGATTCATGAGGTCAATATGTGCTAGCGGCCATTATGGCTCAAACACAGGTAGAGATGTGTAGCAAGGGTAGCCCAGAGCATGAGAGAATGGGAGTGCAATAAGGACACTGGTACTCAATTAGAGGTATTGTGACCCTGCTGTAAATGAGTAATTATCTGCAGTGGCTCTAAGGATCTGATCCACTGTTTAAAATATATTTTCAGGACCAAAAAGACCCAAGGATAGGTTGGCATGACGACAGACCAAATGGAAGAGAGTGCTGACCTCCAGCAAAGAATATTGCAGTACCCACACTGGGACACTAGGGATTATCTAGTTCACTTCAGGTCAAATAATTTTTGTACACTTCTTTAAAGGTGCTGTGCCAGTCTACTGTCTCAAAAACACAAAAAATAGAAACAGTTTGCCGTGATCCAAAGTTATTCCTTACTTACCTTATGCATTCCTTACTTACCAAGCATCCTAAGTCCCCATGAAGAGTTTATAAGAGCTTTTCACAACTCTCATAGACCAAAGCGGAGTTTTGCTATGACAGTCAAGCTAACAACAACTAGCATGCCAACGCACACTTCCTGATTATTAAATGCTTTATAATTAGATGCAGACAGTACACAGTGGACTTATTTTGACCTCAAGGGCTGTTTATACAATATATTTGTACTGGGGCAAGACAGATTTTGCTAAAATACGGTACATGAGAAAAACAAAAACAGGTTGTGCAGCCGCATATAGTCACTAGCCACAAGGAGTCCAGTATCACTTTACTGACACTTGCATTTTTTGACTTGCCGATACTTACGTTTTTACATAAGGATCTGAAAAGCCATTGACGTCCATCGCCGCAAGGTGTGCACAACGCTTGACCCCAACACACAGCCCTCCACGAGCCCTGTCTCCTTTCGTGTCGCTCTCTGTGGCCGGGGGAAGGTACTGCAGGCAGAGTAACAGGCGCCCTCTCTCCTCCAAACTCCTCTGCTGCTCTGTCTCCCACTGGAAAGAGAAAAGAACAATAGAACAATAATGATAATTAAGTGCTGTGCTGTTCACATTGTACAACAATTCAAGTTACATTTAAAAACTTTTTTAATAATACTTGTAATCTTTGTAGGTAAGGCCCTGCCCATTTAACCATAAAAAACAAGGCGGCAAAAACATGCACATTCAGACCGTATTCCCGACCCCTTACAGGCTAAAACTATACATGTAAACAACAAATTCCTTTAGACTAGGTTTATATTAAGCAAAACATTTGACAGAATAAACTGCCATGTTGTTTGACCTGATGAATCAGTAATGTCAGGCAGCATCATTTTTACTGTCTGTCACAGGCTTGTATCAGCGCTGCTCAAAAGAGGCAGTGATTCAGTCAAGGCCTTGTGTCTTGAATATGTATGTGAATATGTCCATTTGCTCCGAGTCTCAACAGTCTTTGTACCATAGAGGAGACCTACAGTATGTCAAATGTTCACTATCCACACATTCACTGTGCAAGCGTATTGTTCGTATTGAGAAAGAGGCTTAAGAAAACTCCGTGGACCTCTACAAAGGCACTGGTCCTATCCCGAAATGTCAAAGCTGTGTGCTCAGACTAAACACGAGAATTTTTGACAGTTTTTGACATGTTCTTCCATTGTCCCACCAAATCCTATACATTATAAAAAACAAAATAAAAATAAGCAAGATGGGTGAAATATTCAAGTGTGTATGTGTGTGGGTAGTAGTATGGATGTGTGTTAGTTATCATGGCATTCAGTGAGAAGGAGAAAAAAAAAAAAGTAGTAGTAGTAGTAGTAGTAGTAATAAAAAACAACAATAACAACAGCAACAACAACAACAACAACAACAACAATAACAATAATAATAGTGAAAAATAAAGAACAGGATTAAAGAGAATTTGCTAGGTCCGAGTGTTCTAATCTGTGCATTAAAAAAAAATGTGGTGGACTGTTGCTAGGAGGAGGTATCATCCGAGCACCAAGTCACCCCATGTTTGACCAAGTCTGGTGCTGAGTGCAGTTTTAAACATTACAGATATGTTTGCAAATTATTTGTTGTGTAGGTTAGTTTTGTTCTTTTGATTTTTTTTTTGGCACCACCAAGCTAGTAATAGTGATATATTACAGTCTTATTTATACTTTTTCTGGAGCTAATTTGACACTTCTGAAAGCTGATAGAAAAAATGGATGAGATGCTATAATTTAGTGATAAACAGCAGCAACGACAGCAACAATATCACTAAAGAAGGAGAGAAAAAAAACAAAACATCAATCATATCTTTCGTTTTGTTATTGTTGTATAATGGCAACAATGTTTTTGAGGTCTAATATTGTGTATAGGTCTATTGTTATGTTTGTATTTTCAGTAGGTAGTCATTATTGGAGTGTATGTGGAATTCTAATGATCACTAATGCATTATAATAAGATAATCAGTTGGAATTTAAATGTTTGAGGTTGGTGGTTGAGACATGAGGTTGAAGTAGAAGTAGTAGGTAAAGGACGTTATGTCAGATTCATGGTTGGCTGCTGTTTGTGATTGTGATGTGAATTGTATAAGTGAGGTGGTGCAGTTATTGATGTTAATTGTATTTTTGCGTTATAGTGTTCACAGTCCCAAAGTGAGTGAAGGTAAGTGTCAGTGACTCACAGGGTGCATTGCGTTTGTGTCTGTTAGCCCCATTTTGTACTTATTTTCTGTAATGTAGGTTCTGTGGATGATTTTGTATTGTATAAGTTGGAGATCGGTATTAGATGTCATGCTGAAGATGTTTTTCCATATTTCTGTCCATAGTTCATGGGAGAGTGATGTCTCAAGGTCTGTTGTCCATTTGTCAATAGGTGTTTTTATTGTGTTGCCTAAACTTAGGAATCTGTATAGTTTTGATGTAAGTTTTATATGTTCTATAAAATTCTTTGGGGGGGTTTAGTGTATTGTTTCTTATGTTCATTTTGCTCTTGATTATTGATTTTATTTGTAGATATTTAAAGTGGTTGCTGTTGTTGAGTTTGTATTGTTCGGTGAGCTGTTGGAATCTGATCAATATTGTTGTGGAAACAGTGGTGGAGATGGGTGATACCTTTTTGTTCCCAGGTATGATAGTGAAGTATTGTTTATGTGCAAGTCCGAATTGTGCCAAATAGAGGTGTATTTATTGTAGAAGAGCTTGTTTATTTTAGAGCTTTCCACCAAGCTGTAAGATGTCTTGCTTAAAGACATACCAGTCAGTTTGCGCTAGAGCCACTGCTGCCATACCATGCCGTATTCTCAGTGGTCTCCCATCCAGGACTAACCCTGCTTAGCTTCTGACATCAGATGAGATCAGGCATTGACAAGGTGGTATGGTCACACATGCATGATGCACATGCAACCTGGATTTATTGCAAGAAGAAAAAATCATTACTAAAAGACCTAATAATTTTGTCCTTGGCTTGTGACAAATAACTAAAATCTATTATTGTGAGTAGTTATCACCATTTATTGCTGTTTTGCTGTCTGTACAGTAATAATGTTTATATCAGCAGCTCTCATTTCTTGCTCTGCCGCTGAGTTTTTATGTGAAACACTTGCATCCAGATGAATTTCCCCTGGTACAGCTTTGAACTTTGAACACTCCACTTGAAGTAGAAAGTGCTGAAAGATGGCGTTGCCCACTGGCGTTCATTGCACCTTTCCTTCAATGCTTCTACTGCTGCTATCTCTCTCTTACAGTCTAAATATTGTCAACACAGAAATATCATACGTTATGTCCTGTTTCTATGCCGATTTACAAATGCTAAGAATCTTTTATTGGAGTCAGAGGTCTGGATTAAAGCATTACAAATAATCTTGAATTTCAGCAAAGATATCAGTTTTCAGTTTGGTTGTAAATAAACCAAAATAATGAGCTTCAAATATCACAGTTTGATCTCATAATCTGGTATTACCCGCTAAAAAGTAAAGTTTTATCTAACAATGACTCAGTTTTGAATATCGCATCGCTACTCTTAGCTGGAGGGGATAACTGCAGAACAGCAGAGGTAATTTGATTTCCTTCCCACAGCAAACCCAGATGTACTGGGTGTGTATTTATCGCATTGTGGGGACCAAAATGTGTATGAACCTGCCTCCCTTACTTTAGTTTAGTACTTTATTTGTTTATTTATCAGGTACAATGCACATAAAAAAAAACACTGACCTACACAAAGAGGTAATATCTTTGTGCTAGGTTATAGCAAAATTTACACTTTCAGTCCCTGGTCAAGTTGATGTCATAAATGGCGTACATGCCAATAAAATATAATGTAAATTAATTCAATCATTCATTCTTATGAGAACAAAAATCAGGTCCTCATGATGTAAATCTTTTATTATTAGATCAATGATTTGATTTAAAGTTAAACATGAGTTAAAATAGGTTAAGGTTAGGCAAGTGGTAACTATGGTTAAGGTTAGGCTCAGTCTCCAGGAAATGAATGTAAGTGCATGTCGAACCCTAAAATGTGTGTGTGCAAGACCAGTGAGTAACTTCCAAAGCAATACTCCTAGATCCATTTCCAGTCCAATTGCTCCCCATACTGTTGGACAATGCATTTTACCAGACGACAAACTGTTAGCGCAGCATTTGACAACAGGCCTGACAAGCGGGCAGATCAGAAGTGACAGATGAAAGAAACCAACGGAGGGCGAGAGGAGGAAGCCGATGTTCTCGTATAGCACCATGACTCACGCTCCTGGCCAGCAGCATGCACAGACATATATGTTATTTATAGGACGAGGGCACATGCTCCTCATCACTGCAGGTGCTCCAGCAAAACAGAAAGGGAGTCCTTTTTTTTTTTTTTTTAATTATGTTTTAAGTGGATATGAGAGGTTTTTATGTTATTGTAATTATTAGTTTGGTGAGATACCTGTGGTGAATATTTCTAAGTAGTTTCAGTCAAGCAGCAGATTGTGAAGAAATGTTGAAAAGAAAAGTAGAAAAATACAGAAATAGCTCTGAGTTCTAAAAGTGAATCCCTCTACCTATGTCATCAACACAGAAAAACTCCATCCAAAATGCAAAGACAATTTACACGCAAGGAAGGCATTTTTCTGACAGATTAAACAGTAATTTAACACAATAGAGTGTTGTCATCTTTTTTATTAGTCTAATCATAACTATTGTGCAATCTATACAAGTTTTTGCCCTTGTTAATATTATGGTTGCTAGGTAATAGATATGGAATTATCTTTACGTATGGCATATGATATCTGCTGTCCATGCCCAACCAGGAAGTCAAAACATAAACTTCACAAAAACAACCAGGCAATATATTTAGCAACATCTTTACTACAGTTAACTTACTATGTTAACTATGTTTTAGTGAAATGAGTAGTCTAACATATGCACTTTAATGTCATTTTCATGTGCCATCGCTCATCCCTGACTCCGTGTGCTGTCATCTATATCTCTCAATCTCTCATTAAGTCTTATCTTCAGGGCAGCGTTGGACCCGACCTAGGCAATCAATATATCACATGGCCTCCCGCTACTCCACCAATACTATTCGCCTTCTCAAATTGTTTTGTCACAATGGACATTTTCGCTCCCTAAATCCCCACACTTGCTTATATCTTGGCACACACCGTTCTTGAGAATCATCATTACCCGCGAACAGCAAGCCAAACCATCTGCCATCAGTGAGCAGGACAACTTCAAACTCGCAATTAGCGTGGATAGTTTGCAGCAGGTATCTGGTAATATACCAGCTCAGGCCTTCATAGATCGATAGACTTCGACTCATTACGGAGGTGGGAATAAACAGGCATCAATGGGAAGCACGCGCAGACTGACAAATGGAAAAGGTGCCGAGGAGATAAATTTGTGGGCGGTGGATGTGAAAAAAGAAAATCAGGGAGACAAAAGAGGATGCTTGCAGAGGAGGAGGCATCAAACAACCTTGAAGTAGGACACAAACAGGAGCACAGCTGTTGGACTGGAGCTGAGAGCAAAGACTTGGGCCCTGGTTCGACCTTTAGCATGAGTGTGACGGAGGAGCAGCGGCAAAGTCATCTCAGGCAAATGTGAAGGATCCAGGAGCACTTTAACTGACAAGCCAGTGGTTATTTTTAATTCTGCCACTGTAGTTCAACACAGCACCCACAAGAGCTTTTTAATCTACATTGATTACTTCTAAATGGCAGTGGTTCACAGTTTAACAGGCTAGTCAGATGCTCACTTTCTGAGCATCTGCTAGTTTGTGCTAAAATGATTATTTTGTATAAAGCACTCCCCCTTTCTTCAACATAATGTCCTTTACATTTCCTGTATGTAGGCTTACAGACATCCAATTTTGTATAGGCCTACCTTATGAATAACTGGGAACTGTTTTTTTCTCATTAGGCTGATAGACAAGAAAGGTGTTTAAATCTGAAATCCTTTCCTGGCAAATCCAGTAGTATCTCTCTGAATTTTTTATACAGATTAATATCAGTCTGGTCCCCACGCCCTCTGTTATGTCTCAAGCCCAACCAAACATGATCGTGCAATTAGATTCATTTTTTTCAGTGATGCAATGAAGTGATAAATGGAGGAGGTCATTGGTCATGTATCATTTATAAAGAAAATGGCATTTCTCTCACCCCAGAGTTTAGTGCTTCACTCATTGATTCTGCAGAAATCCACAGTGTTTTTCAGTCCCTATTTTTTTCCTTATTTTTTCCTTTTAAGCAGCCATATTTATTATCAAGAATGATGACTAGAGTAGAGACTGCTTTCACTTGATTATTACATTAGATTAGAAAAGACTAGTGTTATGTGTAAATTTTGACAGTTTTTTAAAAAACTGTGAATAGGTACAAATACACAGACAAATCCGTGCTTCATTGGGAAAATTCCACTACTCTAATACCCGACTGTGGGAGGAGCAGTAAAACACATAAATTTGAAGTTACTGGGAGCAAAACTAGACAAAAGACTTGGTCACCTCTCTCAAGTAGCAGGAGATCCCTCGCAGCGCAGAGCTCATGGCAGTTGGTGAAGGCAGCTGGAGGCACAACAACAATATGTGAGAGGATTATTAACGCAGCATATGAAAAGCAGAGAGGGACAGACCTGCACTGAGCAGACGGAGAAGCAAAGTTTGGCTGAATTTGTACTAACTGTTGCTGACAAAAATGCAGTCACCATGATACATAGCTAAACTAGTACTACGGTTTTGAATAGGATGACTGAAATAAATCTCTTAATGACTTTGTAAATATAGTTCTGCATTGCATGTTATTAAATTCATCATCATTCAACAGCCAACACTGCTAATGTACAGTACCAGTATTGGTCCATACTGTTAATAATGGTAAACGGATTGTTGATAACGCAGAGAGTTGTATATTTGATGTTTCCCTGGCCCCACAGTAAACCCAACAGCCCCAGGCTTCTCCCAAAGAACACAGCATGACATGGCCCCTTTCACCCACTCCTGCCCCCTGCTTTGCAGCGCTTTTATTTTTTAATCCATTTGTTTCTCAGTCCCCCTCGATCCCACTATCGACGCTTCCTCCTTTTATTCTTGTACTCTCCAAGCAGCCTTTCCCACATGTGACCCGCCTGACATTTAGCCGACACAAAAAGCTATTTCTAGACAGATATTCTGTTATGGTTTACCTCTTATTTATGCTTCACTAGACCTCCCTATATACCATATACACTGTTATGTGGACATCCTGTTAGTTTTGTATTTTTATTCAAAATAAAAACCCATAAGGCCCTCATTAATGTATCTAAATAACCAAGAACTTTCCTCATGGGGATAAAAAGTCGTAAGAAAACATTGTTAACCTCTATGTCCAAATGAACTTTTCTTTAATTAGACCCTAGTGTTTTCTTCTAACCTTCATAATTTCATTTTTTAAGAAAATATTTTGAAAATCTCCATTACTAACATAATTTCCATGGAAGAAATTCCAATTAACCGGAGTCCCCTCAAGCCTTTACTTCCTCTAATTTACAACGCTTTATTTCTTTCCATTTTCCTATAGGAAAATATCTACATTGTAATCATTTGAAGCAATTGGTTGTGGTTTTGGTTTAGATATTAACCATGCATTTCATCCAAAATGTGCAGGTTTTAATGTGCAGTTTTTAATATGAGTGTACATTTTGTCCATCTGGCCATCTTTTCAATGTGACCAAAGGGCAACTGTACTTTTCTACTGAGTCATATTGAGTGACTTCAGAAGCTTGTGTTCTGCTGTTCAGTTTGTGTCTAAAAGTGAAGTGCTCATAAAGTAAAGTCTTTAATTAATTTGGTGCTAAGCCTCTCATTTAGTTTTAATGACGAGGATGTTTCTGATGCGGGAGTCTCACAGGAGGGGGATGCTCCAGACAGATGTTAAAGTGTTTGGTCTGGTCAGGCTTCACGCGGCGCAGGGCCACCCTCGACTCCCCAATGAACTCATTATGTGTCAGCTTGTCTTCGTCACACACAGACACCCTGGGAGAGAGGGGCAAGAGAGCAGAGGGGAGAGAGAAAGAAAAAAACATGAAAACATGAATAAACATAAGAAGAGCAGGAACCATTACTGACGCAGGTAGAGAGACGATGTTTCATACCAGAAATGTTCTCCCACTCAAGGATGCAATTATCATTCAGACGGCTGAATAGACTCATCTATTTTTAAATGTTTCCCACAATGTGATGATGGAGATTTAAGGGATCTCACAAAAGCAGGATTAAAACCCAAACAGAAAATCTAGAAATCAATTATGGCTAATGAAGTATGAAACACATTAAACACACTTGTATTGACAATGCTTGTATTGCCTTCAAATGCAGCATTTTTAAGCAAAACATTAACATTTTAGCTTACTTCCCCAGAATCTTTCACTGTTCTACAGTGACTTGAAATCTCATCTATTCATTCTAAATTTGACTACAGTTGGTCTTATCTAACCATCAGTTTTCCTACAATGTGATATACTTATGCAACGCTTGTAGTTAGTTCACTTTTTCACAAATTTCACCAATGAACACAACATTCTTGAAAACATAATATTTCAATGCTAATAAGCATCAGATCAGTACAGAGAAACTAACTAATACAATTGAATTTGTCTTAAGATATGCCATAAAGCCATTTTAAACTTATAAGAGAGTGTCTTGTTTTATTGTACAGATTGTACAGTGATGGTCCCTTGACTAAAGAGCACCTCTGTCATCATTGCCTGGAGGTCCATGAAGCGTTCCTTGTTACCCTTTGTTCACAATTAAAATTTCATGTGTTTTGGTGATTACGGCAGGTATAATATTTTACGTGTCTTTATCTAAAAAATAAACGTCATGAAACTTTCTTTACAAACTCAATTTAACATAAGTGAATGGTGAATTAAGGCTACAACTGATTTAATAGCAAAATAATGAAAAGGCTAACAGAACAGCTTGATTGACACAAATTCGGTAAATGACTTGAATTGGGGAATGACAGGAAGCATTCAATTATGCATATTGGCTATGCACTTACATTTTAAAACAAACACAAAATCCATCTTAAAACCAATTCTAAACCTGTGACAAAATCGGAGTTGTATTACAAGCATCTCAAGCACTACTCTACGTCGCTCTGTATAATACCATAATCACCATGACCCTTGTTCATCGTGAGTAGAAACCATGCACAGCTAATAATACAATGCTGCTCCTGACTCATTTAATTATATGCAATGTTGCAGTAACACAATAATGATGGAAGGCACCAGTTGACACAAACCTGACCTGAATTAGATACACCACAACAGCCAGTATCTATATGTGGGCATAGTAAACACAATCTACTATTCCAACCTCCTCTTGCCAAGCAAGCGGTGGGAAGGTGCATAAGACTCAACCATTGCATATTTATAGGCTCAAGAAAACTTTTTACAACCTGTAATAGGCATATTACCAAAGATTTGCAAATGCATTTCTTATGGAGAGAGAAAAAACCCTGTGACACATATAAGATATAAATGGAAAATGGTACTTAAATCATAACAACTTCCCACGTTACATTGCATTTCTCGTGTTACGCCAGTGTTTGCTTTGGCACATGTGAATATTGATATGTTTATAGCAATAAAATACAGGGCCTATTATGCAAATAAGGACGGGTGTGTAAGCTAAAGTCAAGAATCAGTATGCTAGGCTTTATGTGGGGCTTATGAGCTATTGTTTTTCCTGTGATCTGTATGTAAATAAGAACAAGCAGCATGAAGGGGTGGGATGAAAAAAGCTATTTGTCACGGGAGAAATGGAGCCTCCTTCATGTGAGTTGAACCTAATTTAAAAGTACGCATTGGAGGCAGAGATAGGGTTGGCTACTTAAATGCACAGCTGCAGAACAGTGGAAAGAGGGGCCACAGAACTGATGTTGTCGCCACGGTTAAATGCAACTACCACTGCACAAATGACAGATAATATTACACGCCTTCTGAAAAGCATTCTATTATATATTGCAGGTGGGAATTCTATGGTACAATTTGCCTTTAAACTGTCAGCATACAGATGTTTTAACCTGGTTTATGGTTGATATCTAATTGTAATTGTAATTACTGGGCCTATCCTCATGGAATTTTTTACTATTAAGGAAGTAAGTAGTGGCATTGTTCAATACTTGTAGCTGCACAATTACGTTAATATGTAGCACGTTTATTCAATTACAAATGTTTTTGGACATGGCATGATTTGGTGGAGTCCCCTACTTGTCTCCATGGAGATAGCTAATTTTATCTCATTCTTTCTGTGGAACATTCCAGACAAACCAACAACAACATATCCATGGAGAAAAGAAGGTTTCAGACATAGAAATAATAATCCTAAATCTTTGAAATTGATTTTGGTATCTTATAATGTAGTACTACTACTGCTACATAGCTTCTATTACTTACATACTACTACCACTGACAGTATGATTCTGCCTGGAAACCTATCTTCTTTATAGTGTACCACCAACTACCGTCAAGGGCAAGAAATGTCTTTTTTTGTCTTTTAGTTAATATGAAGGTTTTTGCTACGATTTATGAATGAGAATCAGAGGACAAGACTGCAAAACAGAACAGCAGCGAAAACAAAAGGCGCCATAGGAAAAAGGAAATGGACACGTCAGAGGGGCGATAGATGAGAGCATGAACCAGCCTCGAGAGTGAGATTATCATAGGTCAATGAGTCAAGTGCGATACACAGTGATGTTAGGATGTGTTTTCTACTATAATGTCACAAATTATGTTTAATCACATTCACTGAGGTTTCAGGGCCACCATTGTTGAGTATTTTATGTAACCATCTTAATTATTTTACCAGTAGTGAATATAATGCGGAGCTGAATGGTGTTACTAAGGTTTGCCATAGTCTACATACATTTTTTTATCTGTTTGCAACTCAAGGTCTTCTGTTTTGAGAAGAAGTGGGTAGAGTAGCCTTTTTTTATTTTAACCACAGAGAAAACAAATATTTTTTACTCTAATGTAATTTACCCTTGTAAAATATCAGATACTGATCGATACTAAACCAAGAGAAACCAATGTGACATTTTTATATCAGAAGTCTACATGGTAAAATAAAGAAACTACTATTATAACTGTACCGATGGTATCAAAATGAGTATTGAGTGTCAAGCCCTATCTTCGATTCAGTATTCAAGATTGTATTGCCATTGTCATAGAACACAACAAAATTTAATTTAGAGCATCAAACACAGCATAGCTTTGATGTACAGTGTGATACAAAAGTGCACTTAAAATGCTAGTATCATCATAACAGCACTAATTTGAGCGCTCCTTTAAATGTCTGGATGCTTAATTAAAGATTAAGCATTTCATTGTTTTCACTTGAAAATAATAATCACGATTCCACTGCATGTGCTGTATAATGTGTTGTTGATTTATTTGTGCAATGCTGAAAACAATCTCATTTTTTGACAGCGGTAAATCTCCCCATTACGCTGTGCTATGGTCTGCCGCTGTGGAGGAAATTGAAACCCCTGCTTCACTTTGATGCATTCTCCCAGTTTCGTCCCATATGTTGCTTAAGAACGGAACGCTTTTCTTGAGGCAAGCCCCATATTTCTCCATAAACCCACACTGCACATTATTGATGATAGCCATATTGCTGTTAAATCATTGTCTAAAATAACATTCTATTTTAAGCATAACCGTAGTGACGTTGGCTGTTTACACATTTCACTGATTTAACAACTCTCAGCCTGTGATGTAAGCCATTCTTTGTACCCTGAAGATACCAAGTTCCTATTTAAAATCACACACCAAAACTTTTAGAGACAATTCACAGCTTTTGTCACCTCTAGAGGGGGTCAGTGAAATGAAACACCCTGCAGTGCTATGCCTGACCCAAATATGTCAACGCTGTTCAAGTAGAAGTGAATCGTAGAAGACGTTTAGGTTTAAGAGAAGAGTTGAGAGCTTTTGTTGTGTTGCAGGACATTAGAGGCTTTTAGACCTCAAGATAAACTGGTGTGGGGGCGATAAGACATCTTCAGTAAGGAAAAGTCAGCTTTGTTGTGTGAAAGGACAGGTAAACAGGACCAAAATAGTCCAAAGATTTTCTCACCTTAGTGTTTTGCGGTACATGTCTTCCTCCGTGATCCCACAATAGGTCAACGTCTCGTTCCAGACTGGGTTTAGAGTGTTGCGGACAATCTTTGTTTTCAGTTTATTGGCCTATTAAAAACAAAGAGCACAGACATTACTAAGTGCTTACTGGCTTTCATACAAGGAACTAAATATACCGATTCATGATTGACAAGTGAGCAAACAATTCAATAACATCCAACAAACATTTGATAAGAAACAAACATTATGATAAGAGTGTATAGGGTGATAGGGTGATCAACTGTCCCTCTTTTGGTAGTCCTCTAAGACCATTTGTCCCCTGTCTCACAATTTTGATAATGTCGCAGTTTACAACTTTGAGGTGGTCAGCCTAGTTATTGATGAAGATAATCTTACATTTTGAAGCATGATCACACTCCAGTCGCACCTCTTCCTTTCCCCTTTTTTCATAATAACCAGCCACTTCTCATTTCTGTGCTGGTCCCACCAGCCCCTCTGTCACTCTTTTCTCCTTCCTTTCCATTATGTGAGTGGAGTGGAGTTTTGGCGCCAATGGCTGCAGAGTCATATCCGGTGCCATAAAACTGAATAATTTTTAAAATGCTGGGAACAATTTAGTTTACAATAGCTACATGGTCAAGATCATTGAGGTTAGGATTTGAGTTAGTGCTTGATAATCGAGTATTAAACCAAACTGGATGTGGAGCTATAGGTGGCGCTCCACTCATCATGGTGCTCCCCATTGACTGCAGCTAGACTCTTCTCCAAGAAATCTTATCAAATATGTGTATTACCTACAAACTAGGTGATTATTTTGTATTTTTCAGTAAAAAAAAATCTGAGAAATGCCCATAAAACCCCTGAAACAGAATGTTTAAGTTAACTACTGTTACTGTTTGAGTAAACTACTGTTAATAGAAATCAATAGGTACATTTTATATAACAGTGAGACAGTTGAAAGACTGTAAGACTGATTTTTTCTATGTGGGTTGCCTCCTCAGAAGCCCCAAAACAGCTTTCCATCATCAAACTCGTTTGCCTATGATTCTTACAGCTGTATGCTATTAAATACATTACTATTACACTCAGTTATACTCAAAGGATTTTGTCCTTGCTAAAACATTTCAATCAAACTTAATTGTTTTTAAAAAGTATCTCATGAAACTGAGAATCAACAGGTGATGAAGGAAAGCTAAATTTTGTGCTATCAGTGCATAAAAAGAAGTTAGTCAAGGAGCTAGTTAGTCAAGGGGGGGGGCTAATAATAAAAATGGAAACCTTGCAGGCTCCCGGCAGCAGATGCAGCTTGACGTAAGGATCAGCTAAACCGTTAAAATCCATGGGCTTCAGACCCTTATGGAGAAAAAGACAAGAAAAGACAAAACAGTTAATCAGTGAATGGCAAAAGCAGGAGGATATAGTCAGAATGCATTACACAAAGTTTTATACGTTTAGTATTTTGTCTCTAAATTGAACTTACCTTTGCTTTCAATACTGTGCAGTGTAATGAGCTGGTTGCACTTTCGTATAGCAGGTCAAACTCAAGTGTCCCCAAGGAAGCTGGAAAGCAATTATGAGTCAGTTAGTTTGGTAATTGCTTTTGTAGTGATTTTGTACTACCTGTGTGTGGGAAGAAGAGACATAAATGGAAAAAATACTAATGGACAGTTAGACTTGCTCTCTGCGAAACTTCAATAACGGTTAGTGACTAGAATAGACAAGTACTGGATTATGCTAATGCAGTAACTCAAAAAGATATAATGTCAATGTAGCAAATGCACCTAGCTTTCTAATATTTCCACTATATTGTGAAGTAAAATTGAAGTGAAAAAACATGGCATTTATAATAACATAAACAAAAACAAGAGCTTAGTATTTGTTTTTAGCTATCAGAGCTTTTACCCGTGCATTACATCAGACTGGTTTTAATAATTCACAAATAACATGTTAATAAAGTGATGGTAAAAATGTAGAAAAAATATAACAGATTTGGCTGACGATAACAGATGGGACCTGGGGCTATTTATGCTAATGGTGTCATAGATGCACATTGTGTCAGCCAAAGATCTGTCTGTTTAAGAAGCCACGGGTATTTCTCTGGGATGTTGCTCTGAAGTTGAGATGTGTTTCAGTTGTAGGTGATTTGTTTGTATCTCGAGGCTGGGCTCAGGTGCATCTCATCACCATGACAACTACAACATTCCCCTAGATCCCTGCATCATGAGGCTCTTATGTGTTTGATTATGAGGCTTAAGATCACAGTGTAAAACAGTGAAGTGGTGTAAATGTACTGCTGCCTGCTAATCCAAGCTAAACAGCTGCGGGCCACACAGCTGATTACGGGTCTCTCTGGGAGGCTGCCGTGTTCAGAGCAGGATGCACATTCATTATTACTGCAGCCACTGTCTGCTCTGCTCTGTCTTAAGCCGGAGCCTTTCTATCTCTGCAAGT
>JACM01043469.1:0-11512 GCA_000787095.1 Periophthalmodon schlosseri | reverse complement strand
CAAGCCACTTCTTCAGTTCTGATCAGACTACTGGAAAATACTGCCTTATATCTACTTGAAGGGAGGAGCTCACTACACTGAAACTGGAAACAGCTATTGTTACTAGTTTCAGCCTTAACGAGCCTCCATTCAACCTTCACTGACATCGGCCATATTAATGTTTGAAGTACAAAACACTAAAACTAAAAACTGAGGTGAGAGAAATTCTATATTTTGTTCTTTATGATAGGAGGATATTTGATAAGATATTTAAGAGCAAACATCTTTCACTAGTAAGACACATTGTACAGATAAATGGCTGAGATTGGATCTGTAAAAAAAATGGTTCTGGACCCTCTGCATCCTAACAGAAAGCAGGAGAGGCTGGCTCTCCATGCTAACATCCTGTATGTTCTCCTGATCTAAATCGCATTAAGGGAATTTGTGGCTGATTGACAAGGGACGTGCACTTTTTCATGTGATGAAGTCATGGCATTAAAGAGTGCTGTATTAACACTTCTCTAGTTTCTTTCAATATAACTGCTGAACAGCTCTTTGAGTTTTGAGAAATTCAATTTGTGATTTACCTTATTTTCATCAGAACTGTTGCAGTGCAGTGAAATACAGTATATGACTTTCTTCCCATTAATGATTTTTGTAGAGGAGTGGCTATTGACGGCCTTCAGATGGCCTGTTTCAGCATCTCTTTGAGGATGACTGCATAGTACTTTTTATGACTGCAGTTAATCAGCTCTGTGCATAACACGATGGTCTCTGTAATTCATATTAGACAACAGCTTTTACTTATTTATAACGTTTTAATGGTGTTTTACCCCAACACAGTACTTACACTGTCTGCATTCTGTAAATGTAGGTCCCTATACTACATTTTCAAATGCATTACTTGTGTGCATTTGATAGATTCATATATTTTTTGTTTCTAATTATGGCTGGTTTGGTTGGATAGTACCTGTGGTAAATATTCATCATAATTTTACATCAGTTAAGTGGCGGTTTGTGAAGAAAAGTTGAAAACAAAAAGTTTTACAATACAGGTATCCCTCTACCTATGCCATCAACTGACATTAATTCCATCCAAAATGCCAATGCCAAAATGCCAGACAATTTATGCACAAGGAAGGCAATTTTCTTAAATACTGATGTAACAAAATAAAGATGTTGTAATTTAATTGTATTTGTCTAATAACAACTATTGAGCATTTTAGACAAGTTTTTGCTCTTGTTAACATTATGATTGCTAGATAGCATACCTCTACATACAGTTGAAACCAGACACATACACTTTTTTTTTCACTGTCTGGCATGAAATCAGACTAAACTTTTCCTGTTTTAGGTCAATTAGGATTACCAAAATTATTTCTATTTGCTAAATGCCAGAAGAATGTGAGAAGGATTTTTTTAGACAATTTTCCATGACTTTATTCAAAGTTAGAAGTTTAGATACAGTAAGATTACTATGCATATAAACAAACTGGGAAAACCCAGATGATGATGTCATGTCTTTGGAAGCTTCTGATAGGTTTATTGACAACATCTGAGTTAATTAGAGACACACCTGTGGATGTATTTGAAGGCACCTGAAACACACTGTTTCTTTGTGTAACATCATGGAAAAGTCAAAAGAAATCAGCCAAGATATCAGGAAGAGAACTGTGGACTTGCACGAGTCTGGTTTATCCTTGGGAGTGATTTCCAGATGCCTGAAGGAGAAAAAAGCATATGTATCTTTTTATATAGTGTATGTAAATCTCTGTGTCCAACCAGGAAGTAAAATGATAAACTTCACCAAAATTCTAAAACTACAAAACACTAGGCAAGACTTTAAGTAAAATCTTAAATAATGTTAACTATGTTTTAAATAAATTAGTAGTCTAACCTGTCATATTTTGAGCATATGAAGAACTGGATATTTCATATTTCAAAAATCACAGCCATTCATCAGAAAAAGTTGTCAAACTTGTCAAATAACCTCAGGACCGACCCTGTCTTCTCATCTTGACCCTATTTATTGAGGATCTATGTAGTCTATCTTCTGTTGTGGGCTTCCTCCCGTTAAATATAACTCATAAGTGCAAACTCACAGACAGAACTCCTCAGTGGGCATCCAAAGTGTCTGACTCACCCAGGAGAAACACAATCTACTCCTCAGCAGCAAAACTCAATTTATCAAGATAACAAAGAGCTGAGTCGGCCGCTGATGTTTCATGACAGTGCAGTTAAAAAGAGATTTAAAGCCACAGTATGTAACTTTTTAGCCAAAAAAGTTTCAGTATGACATAAAACTTATCTCCATGGAGAGTGTTCTGAAGTAAGAGACTTTCTGTCTCCATGGAATCATGCAGATGACATGCCCCCAACATACTGTATCTTTAAATAAGTGTAGGCCTATTGACAGTATTAGTAGTAAGTGTTAAAATAAAAAACAGCCTACGTTTATGGCTAAGAGCAAAATTTTAAGCAATCTATGATGAAATCCAAAGTGTGTTGTTGCTGAAAAAATGCTGCCATCTAGTGACAGTAGAAAAAAAATCTATAGCCATCACTTTTTAAATACAGTTAAGTTCACACTCAAGGTTGAGCAATTTCTTGAACCACTACTTTCTACTTCTAGGTAATATTATTTTGAAACAATGTTACTCTTACTTGTGCACATTTTTTTGGCTACTCTACCCACCTCTGGTAACAGGCCATTGACCCCAAGATAATCTTATGACTATAGTACAGATAACATAAGCAAAGCATAGATTTTTGAAGGAACCCTGGACCTGTTAACCTTAGACTACCAGAAGAGCATGTGTTTTCACTGTCACATTTTTACAGCCTATTGCTTTTTGCATTTGCATTTTGCATTTCAGTGGCTGAGAATAAAGTGTTGTACATGACATTTTGCAAAATTGAAAAACACAGTGTGTCAAATGAATATGCTGACATTACATACATACATTATCATCAGTAAACCTCTTATGCATAAAAGGATTAGCCTATAACTTGTCTGCGCTCTACAAATAAACTTGAACTTGACAAAATGGCTGGATTGGTCCAGGATATTACATAAGGGTTAGATAAATAAAAAATGAATACATACTGACCACTGTTGATCATTCACTGCAGATATTGTTAGACACCCAAAGGCCAAGTATCAATATTGATACAGGGAGTGAAAAAACAGGATCAGGGTAATGTATTATTCCAAAAATATTATTATGTCAAATACAAGCATTTGAGATAATAATAATAAAAAAAACTACTCATATTTTATAACATAACATAAGTTGTAAATAGATTGCAAGACAAATCGCAATCAAATTGAAATCACAACTTGAATGGACACAATTAGCAAATCACAAATGCTGCAATCTTGTTTTTTTGTCTCTTGGATGTGTTTAACATGTGATGTATAATTTAATATAAGATAAATTGCAAATCTGATCACAATTCTTGTCAGAAAAATTGCAATTTGATATTTTTTCCATATCGTTCAGTCCTAGTTGTAATAGTAATAAACTTCATTAGTAGATGACTTTTTAAGCTTCAGCTTTTGGCCTAAATTTAAATAGAAGAAAAGTCAGTGTGATACACTTTGGCCTGTATAGTTTTGTCAGTTAGCTCCTTTCAGTTTTCAGCCGAGTTTCCTGTGTTCTTTTATGTGAGCCTTGTTAGCATTAGCGTCTGACAGATATGTTTCTCTCCACAGATCTGTGTGAGCCAAGACCCAGCGCTGCTCCGGACCTCCAGACACATCTGGCCCCAAGTCCTCACACACACACACACACACACACACACACACACAGACACACACACACTTTCCTTCTCTCACTCTGCTCTTTTGCTCCCCCCTCGCTCCTCCAACCTTCCTTTTCTTTCTCCTCACTCCCCCACCCACCCTGGTCCTCTTGCAAGGCATCCAAAGCCCCTCTGTGCTCCTCTTGCTAAGCTCCTCTCTGCTCCTCCTGCTAAGCCTGACTCTGCTCCACCTGTTGAGTTCCTCTTTCCTCCTCCTGCTAAGCTCCCCCTGCTAACCTCCTCTCTGCTTCTACTGCAAAGATCCTCTCTGCTCCTCCTGCAAAACTCCTGTCTGCTCCTCCTGCTACGCTCCTCATGCTCCTCCTTCTAAGTTCCTATCTGCTCCTCCTGCTAAGCTCCTCTCTGCTCCTTCTGCTAAGCTCCTCTCTGCTCCTCCTGCTAAGCTGCTGTCTGCTCCTTTCTGCTAAGCTCCTATTTGCTCCTCCTGCTAACCTCCTCTCTGCTCCTCCTGCTTCTTCTGCTAAGCTCCTCTCTGCTTCTCCTGCTAAGCTGCTCATCTTGCTAAGATCCTCTCTGCTCCTCTTGCTTTGCCCCTTCTTTGCTTCTTGTGCTTGTTCCTCCTGCTAAGCTCTTCTATGCTCCTCTTATTATGCTCTTTTCTGCTCCTCCTGCTATGCACCCTCTTTGCTTCCCGTACTTGCGCCTCCTGCTAAGTTTCCCATTGCTCCTCCTCCTATGGCCCTCTCTGCTCCTCATGCTAAGCTCCTGTCTGCTATTTTTCATGTGATACCTTTACTTGAGTAAACTTTGCCCCAGTATTTGTTTTATGTACTAAAGTAGCAAAATGTAGTACTTCTTTCACCATTGCTTGCTAATAATAATAATAATGCATTTTATTTATAAGCGCCTTTCAAAACACCCAAGGACAATGAACAAGATAAAATTAGATAAAACATATAAATACAATATCCTGTGTCCAGGTCATCATCCTGGTGCCTCAGCTGCAGCTCGTTTGGACTGTAAAAGCCCTGTGAATACACTGGTAAAACTTACAGCCTCCATCTCTGCGCTGAGGTCCACATTGCAAAAAACAACTCTGGGGTTAACCCTAAACCTAACTGTATAAAGCTATTCTGTTTTTTGTAACAAATAGCATGCAAGTAGTGTGTTACAACAAAAAAACTCTAATAAGGATAAGTTATTCTGTTATTTTTGTTGTAAATAACTTGTAAATAGTGTGGTCACCTCATTGAGGGCGCCGTTTCCTCCGCAGAACCGCGCCGCTGACGCTTCTCCACGCCCGGGCCACGTGACAAGGCGAGCGGCCTCTCTTCTGCTCGGTCCCTTCCTTCCCAGGGTTCAATGAGCGCTGTGTGGCCCCACCCCGTCTCTCTTTAGCGCTGTCTATCTCCTCAATGTAGGCTACTATTCTCGGGGAAAGTACAAAGGAGAAACGAGAGAAAATACTACCTTTCAACATTTGGTTGTTCCTGTCGTCCACCTTCCTCGACCAGCGGCCGGTAGGGGAGCGGCCTCCGCGGTGGGAATGTGCTGCTACAGCCGCCCCGTGTCCTATTTTTTGTGAATGTAAATGCACATGTAGTCTCCAGCTTCTAGCCTGTGCCCCAGCCTTGGATCAAGAGAAATATAGACATGTGTGAGACTGTTTTGTGCCTTTACTGCGCCCTAACCCTCAATGTAGGCTTTAAAACTGAGCCGTGACAGCGGGGGTTGCTTTTTCACCTGCAAGGAACTAACGTGGATTCTTTTCAAGGGATTTTCACGTCTTGGTCACGTTTTGTCTGTTTGTTCGTTATCGCCTTTTTGGGATACATTCGCTGTCTAGTGTGTTTTTCTTGATGAAAAGTGCGTCTTTGCGCAGTTTGGAAGGCTCGCTGGTGATGTGAGGGGCTGATAACACATATGAGCAACAAAAGCGAGGGGCAGCGACAGAGAGCAGGCCTTTGAAGAAAACACAGCCTGCCTTCTCAAACCAGAGGAAATAACCGGGGTATACTGGCTTGTTTTACCGTGGAACGCGGCCTGGATCCATTTCAAAGACGCCGCCCGTGAGTTAGGGCAATTTGGGGCTAATTTGGTGCGGCCATAGTGGAGGAGCAAGATGACAGCGGAAGCTACGAGACGATTACACATGTAGCTCGTTTGGGTGTAAATATTATTTCCCTTTCGCTTGTCTATACGGGCCCCGGTGAAGGCAGTAGTCAGATGCGTTGTTAAAGCGAGCAGAATCCAAAATATTTACGTGCGACAATGTTAAATGTTAAAACTGGTGTGGAATCGCGTCGTGCCGACAACGGGGCGAGCATTTTGGACACGCCGAGTTTGGCTCCTTGTCACGGGCAGCAGTGAGACGCAACACCCGGGCTTTTGGAGATGCAAATTAGCCAGATCACCCTGCCTCCATTCGAGGTGAAAAACCGGTTTTTGCCATCATAAAGGACACTCTGGGATTAGAGTAGTGATCGTGGGGGAGAGATATAATCGCGTGTAGCCTAGTGCATGTGCAGGGAATCGAGTGAATTGAGGCGGCCTGCTGCGGTGTCCTGCCCTTCTCTGACAGCACAAACGCGTTATGGACACGACATTTCCCCCGAGGAGCACCACGGACTGTGTAGGAGCAGGCCAGGGACGATCAGCGGCGTGAATGTAGGCGGCATCGCTCCCAAAGCTGTGGGTCAAACTAGGGATAAGGCCTAATTATTTATTTATTTAGCCTCCGTAACACGCTCTCCAGTCTCCTTCCTCCTCCCCTGTACACCCCTTTTACTTTTTCTTGCGGGAAGATGGGTTGTTTGGGCAACAGTAAGACCGAAGACCAGAGAAATGAGGAGAAGGCCCAACGAGAAGCTAACAAGAAGATTGAAAAGCAGCTCCAAAAGGACAAGCAGATCTACAGAGCCACTCACAGACTACTACTTTTAGGTGAGTTCGGTTTCCTCCCGGCGCACAGACAAGGCCCCAGTTTGCACAGGGCTTCCTCACTCACTGCATAACCTTCTGGGATGTTGTTTTGGGAAACATTGTCAACATTGTGACTCTGCATAAACCCAACGTTGAGGTGCACTGTAGGCTACCTCAGAAATACTCCCTAGTTTCATGCGAGGTGGCAACTTATCACAACACACATGGCCTAGTAGAAAATACATGGGCCTACTACATGTAAAACATCATTTCTGGTACAGCCTGATCTACAACTTAGGGTGCTGTTATTGAACATTATTCAATGAATCTACAAAAGAGTATGATGAAAATACAATGTCACCCCTACACTATATTAAAATCTGGTTTTGAATGACCATTACAAAATGCAGTTTGGATACACCATTGATGGACGAATGCGAATGGAAGGAGGTCAACCAAGCCTAAACCTTTTTGGCTAGAATGATGACAGTCTGAGGCAAACTTGTGCTGCCGGATAGGCTTGGTGTTCGTGCCCTCGACACTATGCCATTCAGCAACTTATCACCTCTCCAGAGTCACACTGTACTACACAGAAAAGTAAAACATTTGATAAGAGCACAGCGGTCTGGGTGTGCACTCTATGACAAGCTGGTATTTGAGCTGCGGAGGAAGTTGTGAAAAGCAGAAGGACAGGACCTGCATTAAACCAAAACAAATATGTCTGCCCTATCTTTCCATGATATAGTTCTGTACTACTCATATTCTTGTGGGACAGGTATTATAACACAGAACAGTCCTCATCTAATGGTCATGATCTAGCTAGTCTTTAAAATTAGCAAATGTACAGGTAACTTTGTGTTAACTTTCACTTTTGAAACCAGTCAGGTGCGTTTTTGGGTGTATGCTTACCCAGTCAAACTTGGATGTAATTTTGTGCCTATTTTTATGCACATTTTGATTTTGAATTAGGAACTTGATAACATGCCATTTATTTGAGTTTGAATATGCCACTGTTTTCTCTAAAGGAGCATTAAGACAAGATATTGTCTTTACTGTAAACTAGAGGCACAACTTGGCCCAGACTTCAAAAGAAATATATGTGCTCAAAAAATTGCTAGTTCTAAACTACTACTAAAACTAGTATCAAAACTACTCATTTGAACAAGTATCGATACTAAAAAAGCACAAACTGCACATCATTTTAGAATTGAGTTTTAGAATGCTCTTGAGAAGGGCTGTAACAAGTTAATCGATTAATTGCAACTAATTACTAAATGACTTGACCATTATTTCAACAATCAAATTATTGTTAACTGCTCTATACATGGCTCCAAAACAGAGTGGTTTTATGGAGAGGCTTTATGACACAAAGGAGCAGGAAATGCATGAAAAGGATGCAGGGAATGTGTAAATCTAATGTATTTGCTGAAAACACACTTTCGTCTAAGCATACTCCCCTCAGAATGGCCACAAGCGGCATCACTTTTGCTTCATCTGGGTCACATTTAATAAAATCTCATATTCACAAGCCTTTTGTGTTCTAAAATAACCAACTGATTCATTGAAACAAGAATTGACAAAATAATTGTTAGTTGCAGTCCTAATCTTGAGCTTTATCAGAGCTTCTTGGTAACATTTGGGTTTGAAATTAGTATCAAGCTGATTCCTTAGTATTGATATAGAGTTTTAGATTTTAGTAAATGTTTTTTTTTTTTTAATTGCTTCAAGCATTGAGTTAGAGACATGTTTGTAGTTGAGTTGTCTTAAAAAAAACAATACCCACATACTAAAGTGAGTATCAATATTGGATACTAATTTGAACAGCTATCATAAAAAAGCTGCGTAAATATGATGCATGTTTGGACTTGCCTGAGTAGTTTTTGAAGGGATGTGATCGGAAATGGTATCGAACCACATGCAAAATGTAAAGAAATATTAGTTGTTTAAAATTAAATTTCTATTGTTAAATTGTTGTTTTTATTATCTTTTGTAGTATCAAAATCTGAATCCATTTTTAAATTTTGGTATTATTAGAACACTGATTCCTATAGAAAACTCAGACACCAATTGTAAAAGCCCACAAGATTACCTTTCTCTGTGTACTTCACATTTTGACCAAGTTGCTACAGACAATTGTGGGATCATGCTTTGCTCTCCAGAAATAGCAGTTATAAAATTAGAGATCATGAGCTGTGCATATTTTGAGGATGCCATGGAGTCTAAAAATGTAATCTTGTGATTGTGGCCACACAGTGTCGCGTCGAATAATCCCGTTTATTATTTCAGCCGTGACCAGCTCTGTCCTTGTGTGTGTCTGGCTTTCCAAAACAAAAAAAGGCCGTCGTCACTTTTTGTTCTAGTTTTGCAAAGACCTTTTAATATGTCCATTTGAATGTATAGATCACATTATTTGAAAGTGAAATTTCCTTAGAAATTCATAGCACTGTTATTCTGATGGCCCACTATAACTTTTGGATGTTTCACTTTCAGGAGCTGGGGAGTCGGGAAAGAGCACCATTGTAAAGCAGATGCGAATTCTTCATGTAAATGGATTCAATGCAGAGTAAGTCATTCTGATTGGTTTATTAGCAAAATTGCAATTGAGTGTATCTATCTCCTGTAATATTCAAATGTAACAACCCCCCTAGAACAATTAGAAAAAGAGGAATTATAAAGTTAATAATGGTAATATTAATTGGGTAATGACTTGATCAGAACACACTATTTGCTAAAGGTTTTTATAATTGTATATTTTATCATTTCTGTAAGAACTTATGGTGGGACTTGCAATCATACATTATTCATAATTATTATTTATTATTATTATTATTATTACATGAAACAAAAGGTTGAGAGTATAGTCCACAATAGCTGACAATAGGGATGGGACTTTTTAGATTGTCATTTCGAAGAGCAGTTCAAAAGACTGTCTTTTTTTATATTTATTTACGTGACCGTAGCCAACATGGTACTTATTTTATCTAATCAAATCTAAGTAATCACAGAGCGAAATAATCAAACCATTTGATTGAAAGGGTTCAGACTGAACGTGGGAATTTGATTATCCTTTTGAAATTTAGTGCAGTCTATGTAAAATGTGAAACAGCAATAAAATATATACTATTGTGATGCCAAATATGTTTTTAAGGTTAATGCATACTTTATTAATCCCTTGTGTGGGAAATTAATTCTCTCTATTTTATCCATCCTTCAACCAGTGCCACTAGGGCAACCTGCTCCTAGTCTGTGGTAGTGTTGGTCAGGACTATCTTACCTGGAGGAATTGACCTATGGTGCATGTTCTGGGTTGAAACCGGAGTGCCCGGGAGGAAACCCGCCCTGGCCCAGGGAGATGCTTGCAAAGTACACACAGATAGGTCCAGTTTGGCCCCATAGTCGAACCTGCAACCTGTTTGTTACTTGCCACAGTCCTTAAAATCTCACTATAGGTCAGAATATGTGTGCAAAATGCAAAATATGAGTGGCACCCCTTCAGAAAAACCATTGCATCCATACATCCATTCAGCAAGGACAGTTCTCATTTTCCTTATTGTTTGATGGGGAAGAGATGTAATATACCCTGCTGTCCTGTGCAAGAATTGGCTTTCTTGCTGTTGCAGTGGCAAAGTATTGTTTACCACCCAGCCTTAGCCTGTGCTAATGCTTCTGTTTGCTCCTACAAACTGTTGGTGTTCTGAGAAATCTCCTTTTTATTTACTCTCATTGTTAGTGAGTAGCTAAAAGTTTTGAGCTTCTACTCATTTCTGTATATATTTAAATAGTCCAGTGTGTGCTGCTGTGTGGGTGTCACGGACTCATCTTCTGGTGTTTGATGAGGATGAAGCGTGTTGTCAGTATAAAATGGTCACCTAAGGCAGATGGGGGCGTATGACAGAGCGCGTGACAGCACACACTGAGCCCAGTGTGTACTATCGCTACATGCATCTCTTTGTGTCTTCACTAAGCACACACACAACAGCCGCACGGCCAGCTGTGTGCGTGAAATGCACCAGGAATCTGCAGGAGGTGCACATGGACTTGGGCAACTTTAGTTGTAAGATGTAAATGAGAGGGTATTTGGTCAGAGTAGAGTTGTCAGAAGTATTGAAAATGAGATACTAGTCAATATTAAAACTAGTAACGAAACTAGATACTCATCTGAGCCTGTATCGATACTAAAAAAAGCCACCTTCACAGGACATAAATGAACCTTTCCTGAATAGCTTTAGCTGTATCAGCAAGTATATGACCATATGGACTAGTATATCCCCATGGACTGCTATGGAACCTACCTGGACAGACTACACAGATATAAAATCACACGGGATTATAAAATAAAGTACTTTTTTTTTTTTTTGTGGAAAATTACAGTCTATTGTCAAAATGTTGTCAAAATGTTGTCTAAATGTTGTCTAAATGTTGTCTAAATGTTCACAAACATGTTCAAAAAATGTAGCTTTTACTGATAACAATTGTAATGCTGATTTATTCTTAATTATTAAAAACTGGACATAATGGCCAAGTAGTTTGAGAACCAAAAGACCAAATTGTAACGAACAGAAAGCAGAGTGAGTTTCACATGAGTCTCTCATTTGGGTTTCCAGTTTCAATGCAGAAACCCAGTTGGTTTAATCTGTGAAGACTCTTTGATCTGAATGGTCACTACCTAAACCCCAGCACCTGCAGCCCATCATGAATCAGTGCTAGTGCAGCCTCTGCAGCTCAGTGAGTAAATTCTGGAGGTTCTGAGCTTTCACATTTGGCATGTATGTGTCCTCTACCTGCAGATTTAGACACTGGTAACCCAGGTTAAGTTATGATTTTAGTACCTTTTTTTTTTTTTTTT
>KN476837.1:1452-12051 GCA_000787095.1 Periophthalmodon schlosseri | reverse complement strand
CAGCAGGAAATTTTCCATATGAATTCAAACAAAGACAATGGTAATATAGGACTCTCAGTATAAATCAAAGTAGAAAAAGCACATGCAAAACTTACCCTTCCATCCTGATGCTCCCTCCCCCAAGAGTTGCCAACAGCAACAGCAAACTGTTTAGTATTCCCCTCAGCAGAGCCCACAAACTGTATCCCCAGTTTGCCTTTTTTGTCTATGACCTCATTACTATCAGATGCATGTGTTCTCCCTGTTGTCTCATGTCAAAGTGGTGCTTGGACAGTTGAACCAGGGATATACCACCACCCGGCCACCACCACTTCTCCTGTTGTACTTTTCCACTGACACAGGAGCAGCCCCAGTCATTGAGCTCAGCACATGTTGCTAACAACTAAACCAAATCAGCTGAGCCGTCTCTGCTCTGTCTGCCACTGTAAACAGCTAACAGCCATAGGCCAACTGGGAATTGGGCCCCTCGGCTCATAAATCATGGTAAATGACTGTAATGGCTGTCTATTGGTCACAGTGTCTTTCGCTCACATTGGTAGACTTGTCTTATCACTTCAGTGACTTCCTTATTTCTATGTATAACTTTGGAAACAGTGTGGACAATAAACATGTATAATCTGCAATGTTTTATTCTCAGCAATCAATAATGTTTAATCTTTGGCAAAAAATTAACTTTTCCCCAGTCATTAAACCTAACAGTGGCACAATGCTAGATAAAAGCCATTGTAAAGTGGTTATTTAATAATGGGTGCAGTTGTGAACTTTTCACTTATCACTTAATGTCCTTGGATTGAAATTTCTTAGAGTTGAACTTTGTTGAGCTGTTCAAGGCAGACCGTTTAGTTGAGCATTCTCCCACTGACCCAGAGATCCATAGCAGTGCACACTGCTGTTGTGGTCCTTGGGCAAGACACTTGGACCAGCTTTGCCTCAAGTATCTCTAGTGTATGTGTGTAAAAGTGTTGGATGGTTCCTTAATATAATGGGTTTTGTGTGCCCAATAGTTGTGTGTGGTATGTGTGGCACTATATGTAGTATATAATAAGGATTTATGAACACACACACACACACACACACACACACACACAGGGAGAGAGATCAAATATCACCAGAAATTATATAACTGTTTTAGTAGTAGTAGTCTTCAAAAGAAACTAGAAAATCCACATTCTCATGTTTCAGCCTGCAGTACATCTGTGCTGGACTGAAACCAGGCACTCGAGTGACACAGTGGGCTTACAGACCAGTAGCATCACCTGTTACACTAAATTAATTATTAACTCATTTGAAAAAGACCATGTATCATAGCATCTAAAATCCACTTTACACGGTTATTGCTGCACTGATTTTACAGTCTAAGTTTTTTCAAAGCTCTCAGCTTGTTTGTACTGAGTCAGACAAGGGTATTTGCATAGGGTGTCCACAAAATGTATATATATTTATGCCACTTAGCTCTCAATCAAACAACAGTGAAGTAGCCTAAACCTTGCACTAAAACAGCTAAATATAAATCATTTAAACAGACTAATCAAGTTTCTACCTGTGTATGAATAATGTTGCACCTTTGACAGAGCATTTGTCCACACACAGTTGCCATGGTGTTACATTTCAGGAGTTTACAGAGACCCCTCCACTGCACCGGTGTCTAATGTCTTTACTTTACCTTCAAGAAGCCAGAGCGGACATGTAAGAGATACCATATGTTATCCATTCAAATGTTTACATTTCAAAATAATTGGCCCACACCAAAACAAGCTGTTCATATGAATCCTTTAACATGTAAAATAGAAAAAAGGTGACTTTATGCTCTCATAATATGTAGCTTTTCAGTTAAATATCTTTAGGACTGGACCAAAGACCAAACAAGGTCTAAAGCAAGGAGACAATTGGAAAGAAACCAGAATAAATCATGAGTAGACAGTGTGTATGCCTGTCTAAGTGTAAACCTGAAAATGCTACTTAAGGTTAAGGCTGAATCGTAAATAAGATTATATTAAAATTAAAGACATTTCTACCAACACTTAGAGAATTTGAGATTTCACTTCTAGATTTGGCTAACTTTAAGACAACTTTTTATAGACCCAATGTCAGTTCAGTGAGTCATTTTCAACCTGTTCCTGGACTGCTTCCACAAACGCAGTAGACTATCAAAAGTTTTGTTTTGAGACATTTTGTTCTTGTATGCTTATTGTAAAAGAAAGCGGTCACCACAATGTGACCCACTGGAATGAAAACTATTATAACTGGAACAGGAATGGCTTTTTAACTACCTCTGACTGGAACCTCCACCCTTATGTACTAAAGTGGTCTTTGATAGAGCAGATAAGATAGTTTTGAAGAAAATAATAACACAATAGAATATTTCATTGATTAATTTTAATATTTGACTTACATTTACTTTTACATTTGGGACAAATCCACACTCTATATTTGATAAAACTTCTGTTAAAAGTCACTGAATGTCAGGCTCATTTCTGATTTTAACATGGAGGAGGAGCACAGAAACGTTCTACTCCGCGTCAAATGGCTTAAAGTAGAACCTCAAAATAATGCTTTTAAGTGTTTTTTATATAATGGCAGTATGAAACACTACCACTGCGCTGCAACACAGAAACGTACAACAAATATTCAAAGAAAGTTTAAATTAGAGATGAAACATAAAGGAGATTTGTCTTTCAGAAAAAAATATTTAGCATGGTTTTCCCAACAACACTGGCTTGTGCATTCAAGCTACAGAGTGAGTCCTCAATGTCCCAGTATTTTGTCATGCTCGAGCAGATTTGGCACTCATGTCTTTCATTCATTTTTTTAAAGTAGTAAATTCACAAAGCCTTTCATTCATTGTTAAAATATTAAATCACAAAGTTATGCTAATGCAACCTGTATTATGTCAATAATACACAAATCTGTCACAAAATTGTACAGCTCAAACCCGTGTACATGTTCGCCACTTCCTTGAGTGACGACCTCCTTGTACAAGACAAAAAACAATAAAAAATACACAGAATAGATACAATTTCTCATTATTAACAGGAACTTTTACAATTAAATGTGATTGATGGTGTGATGAGGATGGCGGTTAACCATGTCATTGTTTAAATAAAAAACAAAATCCAGAAAGAGCTTTTATTATTAGCACATTCACGATGAGAGAAATGCTCAGCTTTCCACATTGCTACAAAACAAACCTACACATAATTTAGCCTCATAAATTATTGACATATTACTATTTTCATCATTGGTATTATTATCCTTTAGATTTGTTATAATTGATTCAGACATCATGAACAATCAGGAATTGGCACTTTTTCCACTTCAAGTATACGAGCTCTAGTGTGACAGCAAAAGCTTAACAAAACACTTGTCTTGAGTGAGGATGTCCCAGCTTGCATATGAAAGGCACAGTGAGAAATGAAACAAAACAAAAAAGTATTGATAAGCATTTGTGCGGAAATGACATAGCAAGCCCTTTTTTCATTGGACAACCTTTTCTACGACAATAAATCCAGTTTGAGGAACCTGATAGACAGGAGGTGTTTTATGGACTTGCCGCTTGAACTCGCTGCTGATTTACAACATGACTATAACATTTGCTAACCAAGGCTACAAGAAAGAGCTGCACTTGGGCTAATCAGGCATATCATTATGACCATCACCTGCCTAATAAACAACCTTACTAAGAGTGCATAACTGGCAAAATACATCATCAAAACTAGCATCTTATTAGATTTATCAAAATTAGAATTTGTATTTATTACTGGAATGCCCCTTGAGGATGTGCCATCTCATTTTTTTTGTTGGGACCTGTTTCCTTAAAAATTTTGTTACTTGAATTGCTTGTTTTGCCAGGGCTCAGTGAAGGGAGAGACTCTCCAACAGGCTCCTATAGCTCTGCTCCCACAGTGAGCATACAACTGTACAACGACTCACACTTATGAAATAGATAATCCTATGTCATATCAAATCACCATTTCATCCACTATTTCATGCACTCATTCTCTTAAACTTAAAACCTCTTGTATATGGCCTGGAAATATTGAATATTTACTATTTTTTTTTATTCTTCTTGTACATATACAATCTGCATAATTGAACCTTATTTTTACTTACTGAAGTCTCTGTAGTGTGCATTTTTCATAAAAAGAAAAATATATGTAGTGCAGGCGTACCAAGATGGTTTGTATCATGGCCCAGATTTTGTGCAAAAGTCCATTTACGTCTTTTTCCACCTGTCAGTGGTCATAAAGTTATGCCTGATCTGCTTTTATGACACTTGTACATGAGATGAAGAAAAATCCCTGTTCAAAATATAATAGTATAGTACCTTATTAGATCTTGTTATAACACTAAACATATTTCCGTATTTAAAAATATTACATTGAACATTACTCTTATGTCTGTAAGAAAAAATGGTCACTGTAATGAAAAGTAAATACAAAATGGCACTGGTGATGAATCTGAGCAAATTCACATAAAAGCAGCCACTCTCAATTTGTAAGACCTAAAATGCTACTTGCTAAGGGAACACAATTAAACACTGTACCTTTAACATAAGACGTAGAGATTGAATACAGAAACCAACAGCTCAAAAGTCTAGGATACAATTATTTAACACAGCTGCATGACTTCTGTGGACAAAACTAAATTATTGCAAAAAAATGTAAACATCCCTTTAGATATTTTATGACATGGCAAAAGATCCTTGGAAATACAGAGTCTGGGTAATGTTTTTTGTAGGTTTTGTGTAAAAGTGGGACAAATATACAACTTGTTGACTAGATTTTGGTTTCTGTACAACATAGCGAAATTAAAACTTTTGAGGATTTTACACTTAATTGATGACTTAACAAATGTTGAGCTTTTATGTGTACTTATTATAATTATATTCCCTTATAGTGCCCAGGCCAAGGAAGATATGTAATTTATCTCCCTCACAACAGTGGAAACACATATCTATTCGATCAATACAAAAACACAATCCAAAATAATTTAAAGAAAAAATTTGCCACCTCAACTTGTCAGTATAATACATCTGTCATCCAGGAATGTTCCATACAGAGATTTAAGTAGGTAGTCACTGAAACCTTTACTATGCCGCTGCCATGTTAACAGTACTAGCATGGTACAGGTGTCTACAGAAGGTACTTATTAAGTGTACACCTGAATACCACAGATTTTAAGACACCATTCCAGTCAACATGTTGTTTTACACATTGTACAAATTTTTCCTGTTAATAGTTGATAATCTGAGTATTGTGTCCCAGTCCCAACAATTACACATAACCTATATTCAAAAACAGTGCTGAAGAAGCTGACAAAATACTATCCAAACGTCTCACTCGTTTGCAGTGCTCAGAGGAACACAACTATGCTACTTCTATTAGCTAACAGCTAAGAGCGCGGTGAAAGGTCTGACATCGCATAGCATTTAAACACTTAAAGATTTCATTTTTGACACGTAGCTGGAGTATACGAGTCTGTATTTACACCTAGCAGCAATAAGACCACCACCTTTTCACACACTCGCTTCTGAACAATTGTCCAAGTACATGAGGTGGAATGTGCATTAAAAAGATGCTTAAGTTTCCATCAAAAGTTGGTCTTGCCTTTTTATCCTGTTTTTTTTTTTCTTTTTCACTTTTTTTTTCTTATAAATCCTACTGGCACAATAGATTTTACTCATTACAGTTTGCAATTAAATTTTGGCACTTAAAATATAAATACAGTCTTTTCTTTTTTTCCAAAAATTAAACACAGTTTTAAAGTAAAAGCACAATTTCCAGTGATAATTTGAGATGGAACTTTGGTCTCCATATTATCCACTGGATTTACAAAAAATGCTGGTCATAAAATGGAAAAAAATGACAAACAGTTATGAATGAATAAATAACTTATTAAATAAATAAATAATGAAATAAATAACTTGAAGGCCTCACAATATTTTGTAACTGGTATAATAAGAGAATAGCTTAATTCCACCATTTTGAAGTGTCTTCAATTACCTTTAGTATACAATATAATGCTGAGCTTGAAGATTTGGCCCCTGCTTTTGGTAAAACACAGTCCTACCTGTGGCTTAAGTGGAATGGGAGGTGAGTTTTTCAGTGGTCAAAAGTGCAATTGTGACAAGTGTAAACCAGGGGGATGTCATACCTACAAGGTATCTGAAAAGTTACAGTATGCTACGTTTCTGTTTACTGTGAGTGGATGTTTCTTCCACATGTGCTACTTTTCCTGTTGTTTTAAAATCTCTTTAAATCTCTGCACTTAATTACTAGATAAAATCTGATTTGGACAATTCATATATGTGATAAAATATAATCTTATAGTATAGTGTGCAAGATGCTCCACAAGCATACAGTAACAGAACAGCCTCCTGGCCAATAGGTTTTTAGGTGCTTTTGATGAGGTATGAATATTGGCTCGTATTTCAGAGGGGCAATTTGCCTTCATTGAAAATAATTATGACCCTTGATTGAGGGTCATGTGTTAAACTCCTAGTTGCTGGTGAAGTAAAAGAAAAATCAATGCTGCAAACAGAGGAGTGAGGAAATGATATTGTGAGTGCAGATGTTGACTTACTCCTCACCACATTTGTAAGTAACACATCGTTCTAATGGCAAATTTCCCATATTCCTTTAGTGTGCCCAGATGGAGTTTTTCAGTAGTACCTGTAGAGTATTGTCAGCCCATTGGTACAATGGTGGATGACAGTGAAGGGTCCAGTGTGCTAAATAAGGATAAGCCTTCAGCTGTCTTCACTCTCCACTGAGTCTGTACACTGTCTACAGAGGCAGATCTGTGCTGTTGTGGCGAGTCTTTCTGGAAGTGCCGTCGTCCCGGGGCAGAGCTTTCTGTAGGTTGGACATGGCTGCGGTTTTCTTCAGGTCTATAACGGCGTAGCACTCACTCCGACGTGGTGCCTGCTGCGAGCCACACTTTTTGGATGGTAGGCGCTGGTGTTGAGGCTGGGCCCCCCCGCTGAGTGCTGTGGGGCAGGGCTCTCCCTCCAGGTCCACCTGAATGTAGTTCAGCTGCCGAGTGGGCATGTGGCCATGCTCGCAGCCCCCTGCTCCGGACCTCGACCTTCTACGGAAATCAAAGTTAAATATTCTGCCGCCTCTGTCAGGCTGACAGGAGCGTGGTGGAGGGGGGCAGGGGTGTCGTAGCCGTGGTGGCTGCACCTGCTCAGTGTTCACATAGTTCTGCAGAGCATCTCTGTGGATGCCCCTGCTGTCTTGGTGGTACCCATTAGGTGTCCCAGGCCCTTCAGAGAACTCATATTCGTCAAAGTCCTCCTCCTCTTCATCATATTCATCCTCATCTTGCTCGTCCTCCTCCTCTTCCTGCTCTTCGTCTCGCTGCAGGGCACTGTACTCCCACACAGGGGGCAGCGACGGCAGGTTCTCATAGTTGAGCAGAGCAGTCCTGCGGTGGCTCATGCCTCGGTCACAGGGGTAGCCCTGAGGAGGGAGGGAGGCTGGTCCGTGGGAGTGCAGCAGAGAGTGGGAGTGACTGTCCCCAGTGGTGCTGCTGCTGCTGCTGGAGCCCACAGACTGGGACACGCTGCTGGGGCTGAGGCGCTGCTTACGACGCAGCCCGTTGATGTTTTCGTAGGTCAGCTCGCTGCTGTCCGAGAGCTCGTGAGTTTGGTGGCGCAGCGCATGGTGATGGAAATGATGATAAGAGTGAGAGTTGCACAAGTGCATAGAGGGCTCGTCTCCTTCTGTCTCTGACCCTGTGGCGCCCTCTACTGGCTGCAGACTGTGAGGGTTGAGCCTTTCTCTTTCTCTCTCCCTCTCCATTAGATGGCGCTGTGCAGGAGTGGGGCCCAGCCTAAACTTCACCTCCTGTGAAGTTGGCTGTATGAATACCTGAGGGTCTTTATGCTCCTCTATGGAGCAGCAGCGCAGGTTGGACTGAGCAGAGCTCTGGCCTCCTCGAGCTGTTTCAGAGAACGTGCTGGGGCGAACTTCAGGTAGGGAGTGCACACAGTGACGCATAGAGAGATCCCCCTCCATAGTAACAGTATTTACATAGGTGTGAGTCTGCAAGGTAGAAAGACACATCCAAATATGAGAAACTTGGCTAGCTTGATTATTAATACACAGAGAAATAGCTGACCTGGTCCTCCAACCCTATCAGGCTGTGACCGTGCTCCTCTGTGATTGAAGGCTGAGAGTCGCCTCTAAGAGGGTAACCTGGGTAACCATTTGGAAAAGCCTGGCCAGGAAATCCTGGAGCTGCAAAACACATTTGCATAAGTGATTAGAGAAGTTAAATGACAAACAATGTTTAGACTTTGTCAAGTATAATTCAATGACTTTTGTCCAGCATTTCTTAATTGAATTAGGTTAGCAAAAAAAGTGGCCTGAACTGATTTCATATATAGAGTATGTGTAAAAGAAATGCTACATAATACCATCTTCTTAAAATTTGCAATAACCTGCTTTAGATGTAGTTAAATAGAACTAATTATGGGAACCTGCCTCATAATTAATATGTCTGTAAGTTTCTGCAAGTGTTTTGTCACCTCTGTGCCTCTCACTTAATGTGAGTCTTAAAATAATCCACAGAATGGCTGCTGTCTTGTTGAATCCCTGATCTACTGTTAATCCCAAATAGAGAGTTGTAGAGCAGGACTGCCTTGGGCCCGGGGGTGCCTGACTCACTGTTGGGTGTCTGTGGGGTGCGAGACATTTCCATCTCTGGAGTGTGACCGCCGCGACCCATCATCATCGACTCCTCCACCACATTGATGCTGTTACACTGCATCAGCTCCTGCAGCAGGTTGAAGATCTCTTCGGCACGAGAACACTTGAAAGCAAATATTCCTGACCAAAGAAAACAAATACAAGTTAATATCAGCCATGTAAAAATATCTAACTATGACACTATGGTATTATCACTGTAAAAAAATCTCATGGTAATATTTATGAGGATGAAGGGCTTATAGTATTAAATCCTATTGTTTGTTTTGTTTTCATTGGCAGCGTGAATACAATCATAATTATCATATTATGTGGTCTACACTGATATACATAGAGTAACGAAGGTTTCAAAAAGTTGTCAACTTGATGAGGTTTTCACATTAAGAAGTTTCAGCTTCTATCAAGGAGGCTTTTTTCAAAATTGCATAAAGTATCATGGTTTATGTAGATTAGTGTTGTCATGATACTAAAATGTCAAACTTTAAAAATAAATTTAAAAATAAATTACTACAATACTATGGAAAACATGTAATACAGATTTTGATACCACAATAAATTACAGCTGCAGAGCTGTTTTATTATTTCAATATTTTTTGGTGGTTTCCAAAATGCAGTCTTGTTAAATGAGCCTTTGACAAATTTACAAATTTATATTCATCATTATACAGAATGTCATTATTAATTGTTGTAATAATTATAAAAATTCCTCGCTTATTACTAAGAATGAATAAAAGAGTCCTTGAGCCTACCCTGTCCGGTCTGACAGCGCCGCCCGCTCTCAAAGGAGAACAGGTTGGAGTCGTAGCCATAGCGGCGCAGGCACAGATATGGCCACCGGATGGCGTCCCGTTTGCGAGTGTGAAGGATGAGCTCAGTCTGGGTGAGTTCCATGATCCCAGAGCCCAACTCGTTCCCCTCATCATCAACATTGGTGACCTAAAAAACAGATCTTACAGTTAAAATAAAATCTAAGGAAAAAGTCTGAAGGCAACTAAATAAATCCTGCCTTGAATTTGGTGAGATGGTTGTCTCGGATGGGGTCTCTGTAAAGACAGCTCCAGCAGCTCCCCATAGCTACAGCAGGCCAGCTGAAACCTAAACACAGTGAAGATGCAATGATTACTTTGATGAGTCTCATTTATAACAGTAAAATCAAGAACAGTGGCCTATGCCCTTCATGATAAATGCAGTGTTAATAGTAGTGATTATTAAAAAATTACCTAATATTACATAGCCTAAATTTTACCAATGTAATATCATTTCAAATACTAGCCAATACATTGAATAATAATTTCATCAGTCTTCAAAAAGTTTCTTCTAAGACCTCAACAAACATAGAAATGCAAAGAAAACCTTACTCAGTCTAGGCCATCAGTGAAAATGTTTTTGGTTCAAACACCGGGTCTTCGACTGGGCATTGTGGTCACACGGTTCATCTCAGTGACTGACATCTTTGAGGAAGACCAAACAGTCCTCCCCCTTAACAGAAAAAAGACAAATGCCTCAGATAATGCATATTTACGTTTGATGATGAACCACAACTAGAAATTTGCTCTCTTGTAAACACACACTAGGCCTAAACAAATGTATAATTGAAGCAATAATTAATAATGCTTATTAAGCTGTAAGAAACGTGTACATGATTTTGTAAAATAAATAAATACTTTTATGATGATAATGATAATGATGATGATGATGATGATGATGATTTTCTCTAACTTGTTCTCTCTAAACTTTAATTTAATTTCGACAGAAGGCCTAAGTTACATTGATAAAGCTGTTGCACATCTGTAATGTGGTGTCCATTTGATGCACTGGTCTTAGCTCTTGTGAGCCAGTGGATACATTTGGCGTGGCTGGCCGCCTCGTCCGCCTGTAACAGATGGAG
>JACM01073617.1:0-10528 GCA_000787095.1 Periophthalmodon schlosseri | reverse complement strand
CTTAAGACAGAAAAGTCTGAAAAAATATGATATATATTTTATATAAGATGATAATGATGATTTCTGAAAATGAAATTTCAAGAGGGTGCTAGAGATTGTGAAATACCATGTTGATTTGCATATCATTGCGTTCAGTTCGGAAAACTGCATAAATGCTATATTGACTTTTTCCTAACAAAAAATGTGTGAAAGAGAAATATTTTTTTGAAATTTTCTAAAAATTCACCATGACCACACCCAAAGTCATATTCAGAATGTAATTGTTAATCTTTAATCACAAAAGCGTTTGTGATGAAAACTGTGCAAGGAGCTGTCCTGAATACGAGGGTCGGGTTCCCATTGGCCCCATGAAAATCAAAGTTTGAGGTGGCGCTACTGAAATGTCTTTCTTTTTTTTTTTCTCGGGGTCTTCGTTCACAATTAGAGCTCATTGAGTTCAAATTTTTGATACCGGTCACTGGCATGTTAGGGCTTGTTTACTACTTGATTTTGCCATTTCCCGGGCTCTGGATGCAGTTTTAATTAGTCCCTCACCAGGAAGTTGTCTCATAATAAAAGAAGAACAATGGAATTTTTTTTTTTCTACCCCTTAAAAAGCATCTTTTTCCAAAAATAAAGGTGGATTTGTGAGGAAAAAACTCCATTTGGCTCTGTGTAAACACTGTTTTTTTGCAGAGGTTTTAAGGCCTTAAAAATATGAAAAATAATGATGAATCCAAAATCAAGTAAATATTCATGTAAATGAGGTCCTATGAGATGTATATAAAAGTTGTGAGTCTGGAGTTTGAATGAAGTTGGTCTGAAAGGCCAAACACACAAACGTAAGCAGGACTCATTGAAATGAATGTGAAAATGACTGGGCTCATTTGAACATCAACATCAATTTTTGCTCTCATTCAAAAATCTGACATTTTTCAAAAACAACACCTACACTAAATTTAGACCCCTCCCACCTTCTAGAGCCCTCTCACCTTCTAGACCCCTCCCACCTTCTAGACCCCCTCCCACCTTCAAGACCTCTCCCACCTTCTAGACCCCTCTCACCTTCTAGAACCCTCCCATCTTCTAGACCCCTCCCACCTTCTAGACCCCTCCCACCTTCTAGACCCCTCCCATCCTCTAATTCAGCAAATATTTTTATTCAAGTACAGTCATGTCAGTGTTGTAGACTGTTAAGAAGCAGAAACACACTGCTCTGTCGCCTTTGTGTCTGGGAGGACTGGTCAAGGAGGGTCACCAGATCCTGTGTCAGGGCAGTTTGAGGGGAGTAACAAAAGTGTCTGTGTCCTGCAGCATCACAGCAGCCTCCAGAGGGAGCCAGGTGAACTTTGGAGACAGAACAGGAAAAGCTCTTCTAAGCCTCATTCTCACTGTACTCTGTTGGTATTTCCTCTAGAAGGTCTACTGCCATATATGATGTAAAAAGTCTGTAGCATCTCAAAGGTCCATAGCTAGCTCCTTAGCTAGCCTCTTGCATGGTCTCCATGGATACAGGAAAAACTAACAATCCAACGGTCCTTTACTCCTTTTCTAAAAACAAAGTTTCAAAAACTGCTCAGTGTGTCAGCCAGGTAGCCACAAGAGCAGCTAACCACTCCGTTGCCTTGGGTGATAAGTAAAAAATATTATAGAGCCTTAGAATATTATTAGAGCCTTATAATGTAAAAAAATGCATTGTTTCACATAAACAAGGCCTATTGGCTCTTAGCATATAAATGTAGAGAACCCAGAGTCTAAACCGTCACAAATGTGTTTTAGTCTGTTTATTCTAAAATTTTTTTACATTTTTACATGTTCACACAATATTCTGTCCCTAAGACGGGTCTGGGGGTCCCTCAGACGGGTCTGTGGGTCTGCGGGTCTACGGGTCCCTCAGAAGGGTTGGCAGGTCCCTCAGACGGGTCTGCGGGTCCCTCTAATTATAATTATGTCTATTTATAATTCATTCTATTTTGTACAGTTCATTATTCACCTACAGCTTCCAAACAAGAACAAACGGGTAAGTCCAGGTTGAGTCCAGGATGAGTCAAGGATGAGTCCTGGTTTAGTCCTGGTTTAGTCCTGGTTTAGTCCTGGTTTAGTCCTGGTGTGTTCTCAGGTGTCTCCTCAGGTGGTTGGTGCAGGTGTAGGCTTTGGGGCAGTGAGGGCATTGAAATGGTCGAACATTGAAGTGCAACCGTAGGTGGCGCTTTAGCTCAAAATTCCGACTGAACTTCTTCCCACATTCTGGACAAGCGCACGGCTTCTCTCCTGGAACAGAGGTTCACTCGAATCATAACTGGTTTACAGGGGGTCTAAAGGGTTTACATGCATCACAATGACATAGCAGTCTGTGTGAAGTCCATCTGCACACGTTCAGAAACAGTGGCCGCAACATATGTGACCTCTGACGTCATCTGTGTGACCTCTGACCTCACCTGTGTGCATGTAACCTCTGACCTTACCTGTGTGCATGTGACCTTTGACCTCACCTGTGGGCATGTAAACTTTTACCTCCCCTGCATGACCACTGACCTCACGTGTGTGTGTGCGACCTCTGACCTCACCTGTGTGCATGTGACCTCTGACCTTACCTGTTTGCGTGTGACCTTTGACGTCACCTGTGGGCATATGACCTTTGACCTCATCTGTGTGCATGACCTATGACCTCACCAGTGTGTATGTGACCTCTGACCTCACCTGTGTGCGTGCGGCGGTGAGCTCTCAGTTGAGTCGAGACAACAAACCTCTTCCCACACTCTCGACAAACGTACGGCTTCTCCCCTGAAAGAGATTCACATGGATCATAACCGGGGGATTATAACCAGTCTGCAGGGGGATCATAACCGGTCTGCAGCGAGATCATAACCGATCTGCAGCGGGATCATAACCGGTCTACAGGGAGGATCATAACCGGCTGCAGGTTGTCTACGGGGGATCACAACCGGTCTACAGAGGGTCTACAAGGGGATCAAAATCAGTCTACAAGGGTCTACAAGGGGGATCATAACTGGTCTACAGGTGGATCATAACCAGCCTACAGTGGGTCTATGGGAGGATCATAACCAGTCTACAGAGAGACTACGGGGGGATCATAACAGGTCTACAGAGGGTCTACAGGGAGATCATAACCGGTCTACAGAGGGTCTACAGGGGGATCATAACTGGTCTACAGAGGGTCTACAAGGGGATCATAATTGGTATGCAGGGGGATCATAACTGGTCTGTAGGTGGTCTGAAGGGGGCTCTTAACCGGTCTGCAGGTGGTCACAGGGGGATCATAACCAGTCTGCAGGGAGATCATAACCAGTCTGCAGGTGGTCGACAGGGGGATCATAACCATTGTAGTACCGTCTTTAACCAGTCTGCAGGGAGATCATAACCAGTCTGCAGGTGGTCGACAGGGGGATCATAACCATTGTATGTACCGTCTCTGTTCTATTGTCTCTGTTGTACCGTCTCTGTTCTACCGTCTCTCTTCTACCGTCTCTCTTCTACTGTCTCTCTTCTAGTCTCTGTTCTAGCATCTCTGTTGTACCGTCTCTGTCCTACTGTCTCTGTTCTAGCATCTCCGTTCTATTGTCTCTTTTGTACCATCTCTGTTCTATTGTCTCTGTTGCACCATCATAACCAGTCTTTAGACAGTCTACAGGGGAATCACAACCGGTTTACAGGGGGAACAGAACTGGTCTGTAGGTGGTCTGCAGGGGAATCACAACCGGTCTACAGGGGGATTATAACCGGTCTGTAGGTGGTCTGCAGGGGGCTCAGAACAGGTCTGCAGGTGGTCTAAAGCGGGATCATAACCGGTCTACAGGGGGTCTACAGAGGGATCATAACCGATCTGAAGGTGGTCTACACAGGAATCATAACCAGTCTGCAGGGAGATCATAACGAGTCTGCAGAGAGTCTACAGGTGATCATGACCGGTGTACAGGGGGATCTCTGTTCTAGCATCTCTGTTCTAGTGTCTCTGTTCTACTGTCTCTGTTGTATGTACCGTCTCTGTTCTATTGTCGTTGTTCTATCGTCTCTGTTCTACCATCTCTGTTGTACCGTCTCTGTTCTACTGTCTCTGTTCTAGCATCTCTGTTCTAGCGTCTTTTCTAGTCTCTGTTCTAGCGTCTTTGTTCTAGGATCTCTGTTCTATTGTCTCTGTTGTACCGTCTCTGTTCTATTGTCTCTGTTGTACCGTCTCTGTTCTACCATCTCTGTTCTAGTGTCTCTGTTCTATAGTCTCTCTTCTAGTCTTTGTTCTAGCGTCTCTGTTCTATTGTCCCTGCTCTATTGTCTCTGTTGTACCGTCTCTCTTCTATTGTCTCTGTTCTAGTGTCTCTGTTCCAGTGTCTCTGTGCTAGCACTTCTTTTGTACTGTCTGGGTTGTACTGTCTCTGTTCCAGTGTCTCTGTTCCAATGTCTCTGTTCTAGCGTCTCTGTTCTAGCGTCTCTGTTCTAGCGTCTCTGTTCTAGCGTCTCTGTTCTAGTCTCTCTGTTCTACCATGTCTGTTCTAGCATCTCTGTTCTAGCATCTCTGTTGTACTGTCTCTGTTGTTCCGTCTCTGTTGTACCATCTCTGTTGTACCATCTCTGTTGTACCATCTCTGTTGTACCATCTCTGTTGTACCATCTCTGTTGTGCCATCTCTGCTCTATTGTCTCTGCTCTATTGTCTCTGCTCTATTGTCTCTGTTGTACCGTTTCTCTTCTATTGTCTCCGTTCCAGTGTCTCTGTGCCAGTGTCTCTGTGCCAGTGTCTCTGTGCCAGTGTCTCTGTGCTAGCACTTCTTTTGTACTGTCTGGGTTGTTCCAGTGTCTCTGTTCCAGTGTCTCTGTTCTACCGTCTCTGTTCTACCGTCTCTGTTCTAGCGTCCCTGCTCTATTGTCTCTGTTTTATTGTCTCTGTTCTATTGTCTCTGTGCTAGCATCTCTTTTGTACTGTCTCTGTTGTACTGTCTCTGTGCTAGCACTTCTTCTGTACTGTCTGGGTTGTACCATTTCTGTTCTAGCGTCTCTGTTCTAGCGTCTCTGTTCTAGCGTCTCTGTGCTAGCGTCTCTGTGCTAGTGCCTCTTTAGTACCGTCTGGGTTGTACCGTCTGGGTTGTACCATCTCTGTTCTAGTGTCTCTGTTCCAGCGTCTGTTCTAGCGTCTCTGTTCTAGCGTCTCTGTTTTAGCGTCTCTCTTCTAGCATCTCTCTTCTAGCGTCTCTCTTCTAGCGTCTCCTTCTAGCGTTCTCTGTTCCAGTGTCTCTGTTCCAGTGTCTCTGTTCCAGTGTCTCTGTTCCAGTGTCTCTGTTCCAGTGTCTCTGTTCCAGTGTCTCTGTTCCAGTGTCTCTGTTCCAGTGTCTCTGTTCTATCATCTCTGTTCTAGTATCAGACCCATGTGTGTGCTGGCATGCGCTTGCACACATGCACCTGCTCTCCTCTAGGGGAAAATCCTTTGTATATTTCGGTACTCTTAAGTACATCTCAGTATAATACAGCTAGTATTAGTATAATAGCATATATTTTGAATATAATAGTATATATACCTGTGTGCGTGCGGGCATGCGCCTGCAGGTCTCCTCCGGAGGGAAAGCCTTTGCCACAGACGCTGCAAGTGTAGGGTTTGTCCCCCAGGTGGCGTCGCAGATGAACTTTGAGGCCAGCGTTGAAGGCGAAGCTCCGCCCACAGAGCGTGCACGTGTACGGGCGTTCTCCCGTGTGCGTGCGGACATGAGACCGGAGAGCGACGCGGCTCACGAAACCCCGCCCACACGTGTGGCACAGGAAACGCTTCTCGCCGTGAAGTTTGCCGTGAGCCGTCAGTGCAACCTCTGACGCGTAACTCCGCCCACACACATCACACACAAAGGGACGGGGCACGTGAGAGCGCTGGTGTATGCGCAGAAGGGTGGAGCCTAGGACAGGACACAACACACTAAGACTCTCCACCTGTACATGTGCGTGACAGGGACACTTCACCTGTACATGTGTGTGACAGGGACATTTCACCTGTACGTGTGTGTGACAGGGACACTTCACCTGTATGTGTACAGGTTTGTGGTATAGATGTGTGGTACAGGTGTGTGGTACTGGTGTGTGTGTGTGTGTGTGTGTGTGTGGTATAGGTGTGTGGTACTGGTGTGTGTGTGTGTGTGGTACAGGTGTGTGGTACAGGTGTGTGTGTGTCGTACAAGTGTGTGTGTGTCGTACAAGTGTGTGTGTGTGGTACAGGTGTGTGCGTGTAGACATTTAGAGACATTAGGGTGGTGTTACCTGTGAAGCTCTGTTCGCAGTGGAGGCAGTCATAGCGTGGCTCCTCCCCCTTGAGCGCATGCTGATCCAGGTGAGACAGGAGCAGAGTCTGGTGTTTAAAGCGCTCGTCACAGAGACAGCAGCTGAACGAGGGACGCTCCTAAACAAACACAGGCTCAAGTGACTAACCCAAGTCAGTGAGTTACCGTAGCAACAAGCTCCAGGTACAAACCAGGTCAGGACCAGGCCAACTCCAGATTAGCTTTGTAGTTTCAGTAGTGCACTCCCACACCTGTATTAGACCGCTCCCACACCTGTGTTAGACCGCTCCCACACCCGTGTTAGACCACTTCCACACCTGCGTTAGACCACGCTCACATCTGAGGTGCTGCTGTCACGCTCGTCATTCTGACCTTAAAATGTTCGTATTAGCCCGCTCTACATGATCCTGGGGTTAATTATTTCACTATTTTGTCTCGAAATCAAGTTATGAACATTAATAACAGACCAATGAGGCGCTTTCTTTCCCCCAAGGTCGCTCCCACTAGCGTTAGCAACAGCGTCACTAAGCGCCTGCCCCCTGCCAAACCAGTGGTGTGGGTAGGAAGGAGAGTTACTGTTGCCACGTTACTTGCAGTCGCTCCAGATAAGCCGCTATAACTGCTAGCCTCGATGAGCTTCATTTGAAGCTGAACGCTGTGGGTGACACCACACTCCCTCAGTCCACTAATATGCTGCGTTCAGAACGCAGCGTCAAGGGCGTTGAGTTTACATGCAGAGTCTATGGTTGACGTGCGTCTAGGCTGCCCTGCATTTCTGCAATGTGTTTTCAAGTGTCAGTGTGGCATGAATCTGGCATTGATGCGATGTGTTTTGAGTGTTCAGGCATTGGATGCTCTGTTCACTCGTTGGACGCTCTCCGACTGGAGCAGGGATCGGCAACCTTTAACACCCAAAGAGTCATTTGGACCCGGTTTCCACAGAAAAAAAAACACTAGGAGCCGCAAATACTTTTTGACATCTAAAATGAAGATAACACTGTAAATATTGTTTTGGGTTTTTTTACCTTTACACTTTGTATAAACAACTATAGTGTGTTGCTTATGAAATCCATGAAGTGCTACAGAGACTTCTGCTCCTGAACCTCTGCACACAGTGTCTGCAAATCGGGGCTGTACGAAGTCACTTTCATCTGTACGCAAGACTGTAAGCTGTCGTCTGTGAGGTGTGAGCGGTGTTTGTTTTTAACATAGTTCATGGTGTAGAATAGCTTTTCACATACGTATGTGGATCTGAAAATCGACAGGACTCCAGATGCATATTTCTCGATAAATGCACAGCTTTTTGGCAGCGTATAGTATAATTTTATTTTAATATTTCAAGATCACAATAATCTTCCAATTTAAACTACAATTTAAAAAAAGTTCAATTAAATACTATAATATATAATTTATTTTCCCAAGCCAAGCGAAGCCGCAGTATAAAGATGAAAGACCCGCATGCGGCTCCGGAGCTGCGGGTTGCTGACCCCTGCACTAGAGGCATCCGACTACAGATGTCCCACTAGAGGCGTCCCACATGAGGCGTCTGACTGGAGGCATCCCACTCGAGGTGTGCGACTGGAGGGGTCCCACTAGAGGCATCCCACTAGAGGGGTCCCACTAGAGGCGTTCGACTACAGACGTCCCACTAGAGGCGTCCCACTAGAGGCATCCGAATGGAGCTGTCCCACTGGAGGCAGCCCACTAGAGACATCCCACTAGAGGCGTCCCACTAGAGGCGTCCCACTAGAGGCGTCCAACATGATTTGGACGCCGTGGTCCAAACGCAGCATCACACAGTCTGAGGCTCATCAAACAGGCACAAATACTATAATAAGCATACTGCCCTTACATTATTAATCCTTTATGAATCCAACCATGCAGCTTTTTTACCATAGTGTTATATAACATCATTACGTAGTATATAACACACAACATGTAAACGCTCTTTAGGATTCATTTTAATCAATTGTAAAACACTTATAAAACATATGCTGTGGCTTTTGGGCTTACTTTTACGCACAGCGGGTGAACCTACAGACTAATACCCCCAATCCCCTCCCAACCTAACCCCAGACATAACAATAATAACCCCAAGATAAACGGCTGTGGTCTGGTTCATCACAAACAGAACAACACTTTTTATTTTAATCCTGCTACTACTGCTACTACTGCTACTACTACTGCAACTACTACTACTGCCGCTGCTACTACTACTACCACTGCAGTGAATTATAAGTCTAACATTTTAATGTTTAGCTCACCTGTTCAGCCTCCTTTATTGCCCCCTGCTGGGTGCCCCCTGTCCTGGCTCTGAGCCCGGTCTTGAGTCCACTCCCAGTCTTGGATCCAGTTCCACTCTTGGGTCCAGTCCCAGTCTTGGGTCTGGACTGGCCCAGGACCGGGAGCTGGGCGCGGTGAGTCCTCAGGTGTGTCAGGAGTTCGGCTTTGATCTGAAATGAGGCGGGGCACTGGAAACAACGCAGCGCTCGGATTGGACGAGAGGCAACAGAACATGTGCGGTTGCTCTCCAGGTGTTTGAGGACCTGTAGAGGGAAAGACCTGAGTTAGTCCTGGTTCAGGCCTTGGTTTAGGCTTTGGTTTAGGCTTTGGTTTAAGGCCCCAGTTTAAGGCCCAGTTTAAGGCCCAGTTTAAGGCCCCGGTTTAAGACCAGGTTTAGATTTAGTTCTTACCTGATTGCGGTAGAAGAAGCACTTTCCACATTGGGGACATTTCTGAGGCAGACGGCGAGGATTCTGGGAAAGTGAGTCCTGAGGAGCCTCTGAGGATGCTGCGTCTGATTGGTCAGTCACAGCAGAGGAGGAAGGCTCTGATTGGTCCTTTGTGGGGGCAGAGGTTGGCTGTGATTGGTCAGTCCTCTGATTAATCAGAATCTCTACCTCACAACCAGGAGGCTTCTGATTGGTCACAGAAATCTGTTTTCTTTTTTTGGGTGCACCTCGCCTGGGCTTTGTCGATTTGGACTTTGAGGGCTTCCGATTGGTCGGGAAGGACACAGGAGAGCTGTGATTGGTCGGGATGGACACAGGAGAGCTGTGATTGGTCAGTTTGGACAAAGGAGTGTTCTTGGTCGGGAAAAGGAAATATGGTGTCTGTTTGAGTACAAGGGGAAAAGCCAAATTCTGGTTCAGGAGAGTGACCACCGCCGCCTGATTGGCCGTTGAAGGCACAGGTTTGGGCACTAATGGCTTCTGATTGGTACGAGTCGTCAAATCTTGTTTCTGATTGGTAGGTTTTAGTGGACCCTGTTTCTTATTGGTCATTTTGGATTCTTCATTCATCTTCTGTAAACTCAGGAGCTGTTGCCAAGCAGATTTCAGAACGACTTCAGACTTGGACTCTGGGACTGCACACAAAGGAAATCACAAAATTAAACCGGTTAGGATCCTCCTCTAGACTGTTAGGATCCTCCTCTAGACTGTTAGGATCCTCCTCTAGACCGGTTAGGATCCTCCTCCAGACCTGTCCTCACCTGGAAAGGTAGGATTGTGTACTGAGCTGTGATTGGTCAGAAGCTCCTTGAGTTGCTGACTTTTCACTTCCTGTAAACAGTCTTTGAGCCAATCATCTTGGAGCATGGAGGAGACCTGCAGAAACAGGAGTCACAGTGATGGTGTTTATAGAAATCATAATTTGATTAAATTATTGTTTTAAATAAATGTACCTTTGTGAAGTCAGGGACAGGAAGTAGCTGCTGGAGGCGGGACAGGAAGTGACAGAAGAGCGACTCCAAAGCGGCATCAAACTCACAACCGAAGACTTCCTGTGGCCACAACAATAAAAGTCTGAACCAAAAACATCAAACTACAGTGACGCACGTTTATACAAATAGACAAATATAGATTATGAATCCAGACATGTGAACAGGACTCACTCTGAGTGTCTCTGGGTGCAGCCCTTTTGACACCGCGTCCTTCAGAGATGACATGGATCTGTCCCACTCACCGTCCTACAGACAGGTAGAGACACAGAGAGTGAAAGACAGATAGACAGAGACACACAGAGAGAGAAAGAAAGACACAGAGACAGAGAGACACAGAGAGAGAGAGAGAGACAGAGAGAGACAGAGACACAGAGAGTGAGAGACAGACAGACAGAGATAGAGACACATGGAGAAAGAAAGAGAGACACAGAGACGGAGACACAGAGAGTGAGAGACAGACAGACAGAGAGAGACATGGAGAGAGAAAGAGAGAAAGACACAGAGAAACACAGAGACGGAGACGCAGAGAGTGAGAGAAAGACAGAGAGACA
>JACM01038667.1:0-14640 GCA_000787095.1 Periophthalmodon schlosseri | reverse complement strand
ATAGGAAGTGATAATGGGCTGCGCTTCTGGCTCCATTGCGATCGCGAATTCACTTTACTTTGAGAAACTGTGGCCCCTCTCTCTGTAACTGCTGCTGTCAGACTCGTCATTTTTGTCTTAAAATGTCGTATTAACCCGCTCTACATGATCCTGGGGTTTTCATTTCGCTATTTCGCCCTGCTAAACCAGCAATGTGGGCGGGAAGGGGGCGTTACTTTCAGCAGCCTCGCTCCGGATTGGCTCTTTGGTTGCTTTGGTCGCAGTCGTAACTCGGCTCCAAATTCGCCTCGATGAGCTTTATTTGACTGGAGCCGAACGCTATGGGTGATATCACACTCACTTAGTCCACGTCTTTATACATGGTTTGTATTTGCCCTGTCCTTCATGTGAGATATGAACACAGCCTGTAGTGTTCTTCATATTTGATTGTAGCATGAATCAGAAAATAAATACTCAAAATGTGTGATTTTACTTTTGTGGTATTTGTCATATTGATAAAGAATGACCCAGGACACGCTGGAGGGACCATGTCTTTCAACTGGCCTGGGAACGCCTTGGGGTCCCACCGGAGGAGCTGGAGGAAGTGTCTGGCGTGAGGGAAGTCTGGGAATCCCTGCTTGGACAGAATAAGAAAGACATTAAAATCACAATACAACAAATCAAAACATAAATCATCATAAAAGTAACATTAAAAGAGAAGAGGCAGAATAAAAACCTTTCAGTCATATGCACAGATAAACAGCCTGGAGCCTGGATTCAAACATTGTCAAAGTAGAGGCCTGTCTCACATCTTCAGGAAGACTACCCCAGGTTTTAGCTGCGGAAAACTGAAACACGGATTCCCCACGTTTAGTCCTAACTCTGGGAGGTTGGTGGTTCAAATCCCGCTCTCGACATAAACATCTTTGGTAGAGCGGTCAGATCCATTGACCCACTGGTTAGAGGAGCTATTCCAGCTCCCACAGATGATTACTGTCATTGTGTCCTTGGGCAAGACACTTGCCCCCAGTGTCTGCGTACACTGGTGTATGAATGTGTGAATGGGTGAGTGGTTCCTTGATGTGAAGCACATTGAGAGCCTTGAAGGTGGAAGCCGTTTTGCAAAATAACAAGAAGCACTGCATGAGTTAATGTATTGTCCAAATTCTACTTAACTACAAAATATGAAGTGGTTTTCTCTCTATGTAATTTTGAGATTTTCAGAGAACAAAAAAGTGCATGTGGTTTTCATTTTGTAATTATGACTTCATTTGGATGGGCCGTACCTGTTGTAAACGTGTGTTATAGCTTTACATCAGTCAAGAGTTTGTGAACAAAATTGGGGGAAGTAACAGTGCTGACTGCTGAGGAACAACTATTTTTGTCAAATCATAATCATGTAAATTAGACAAGCTTTTGCCTTTATTGATTTCCAGATAATTGATATGGAATTAACTCTACATATGTCACATCTGTTGCTCATGTCCAAACAGGAAGTGAAATGATTATTTTAACTACGTCATCACAGGAACTGTAAGTAAGATTTTGATTTAAATCTATTCTGCAAAATCGACTTGTCAGAGCTTTGAACCATGTTATAGTTGTTTCCCCTCTGTATTTACTCACCCGAGGTTGTATTTGGAGTGATTCGTGCATGTTTGAGTAATCTTTAATTGCTTATTTTCGTGTAGTCATTTTGGTACAAATGAAACAAAATCCGCTGCTCGCTAGTGTGATGTGCAGCTATCCATAGGGGGCGCCCACAGCTTCACGGCTCTTTGTTGTCATGACGTTTACAGCTCCCACTGGGCACCGCAGTTTTCTAATGCAGAAGTCAGCAGATTTGTTTCTTTTATTAAGTCGTTTTAGATGAATATTGTGATTTAAAATGTGCACATTATAACATAATGATCCACGGGTGTTGCAGATTATAACTATAAAGACACACAAGCACAATATGTCTGCTTTAAAATGTCAAACATGACCTAACTGTGTCCCCAGATACAAGGTAAACATGTTCAAATCAAATACAACTATTACTGATAACAACTGTAATGTTGATTTATTCTTAATTACAAAAACATTGCTCATGATGGACAAGTCGTTTATATTATAACAATGGAGCGTTCTGGTGTAAGGAAACACGCCAAATTTCTTCTGGTTGTTTATTTTCTGAACACAAGGGCTACTGTAGGTCATAACTCAAGCAAAACAACAGCAGTCTCAACTACTAGAGCCAAAAACAACAGCAGTCTCAACTCACTAGAGCCAGTCTCCAAAACTGACCAGTAACTGACCAATCGAACCTTCGCATCAACTCGTCGGCATAGCAACCAAGTGTCACATACAAAAGCAGTTACGTTAACAACAACATAAACAGTAACAAGAACAACGAAAGGAGTCAACTCTGAGCTAAACACAAAATATCAGATCATTACAATACGGTGTTTATTTCTCAAGACGAGTATCCAATCAGAAACAAGAATGAGCCTCACATGACTCGCATTTGGGTTGCCAGTTTCAATGATGAGATAAAACCAAAAGTACTCTCTCTGATCTGGATCCTCATTACTTAAACCCCGGCACCAGCAGCCAATCATGACTCCTGTCTGTTCACTGAGAATGAGAAACACTTGTATGTGTCCCCTATCTGCAGCTTTAGGATCTGGCAACCCTGTAAAATACAGGGTGTCCATATAGTCTCTATACAATTTAAAACTTTAATTACGAAGGCATTTGATAAGATATATTAATTCGACTTGTTCTATTGTACTCAGTGGTTATAAAAGTTTTTAATCACATTGCATTTTTGTAGTTCAGGCATCCTGTTGATTAAAGTGGCACCTTTTGAATGAACCCCTGAGAAATGTCTCCTCCTCAAGCGAAGCCACAATGTGGATCATGGGTTTTATGGGGCTGCGTTAAAGATGTCGTGTATTGAACGAAGACACGGGACATTACTGAACTAAAGCCAAAGATACAGATGCGATTGAACCATTGATGAGGCTCTGCTACAGCGAAACATGGCGAGAAATCCAGTCCCGTCTTGATGCGCCTCGTGCCACTAATGGAGCCCATATAGTATAATATTAAATGAGGTCAAACACTTTGGAAACCACTGAGAACAACAGAACAAGTCTGATTAATATATCTGATCAACTGCCTTTGTAATACATTTTTAAATTGTAGAGACTTGATGGACACTCTGTATGAGACTCCAGATTACATAACGCTCCTTTAAACAGTTGGCTTAGAAGGTTTTAAACTGTAGCCTCTGTTTCCGTCTGCTTCATTACAGTGTGGTACAGTATGGAGCCATTAGACCCACAGCCGAGCCCTGCAGGACGCACAGCCCCAGTGACACTAAACATCCTGAGACATTAACCTACAACAACGTCTACTTCCTCTTTAAACTTGGCTCATTATAACCAGCAAGACTGAAGGTGGCGTATACACTTACACTCTTACATCAGAATCAGGACAAAGCTCAGACTAAGGGGTTGAATGAACTTGTTCTTGGTGGGTCCTGGTTTGAGCCCAGTTTAGTCCAGATGTAGACTCCGTTTAGTCCTGTTCTAGTCCTAGTTTAGTCCCGGTCTGGTCGATAATTAGTTATGAATGTAGTCCCAGTTTTGATCTGGTCTATGTGCAAATGTGAACGCAACCTAAACCAGGAACTAAACCTATACTAGGTCAGGCTGGAAACTGGAAATGTTACATAATGAACCTTAAAAGTCCCATATTACATAAAACTGACACTTGTGAAGTTTAATCCATGTTATAATGCTGTTACTTCCTCAAAAACATACCTGGAGTTGTGTTTTGTTTCATTCACACATGTTTGAGTAACCCTACAACTCATCTCCAAATTGTGTTTTGTTTCATTCACACATGTTTGAGTAACCCTACAACTACATCTCCAAAGCTCAAAATGCTCTGTTCCACCTTGTGATGTCATGAAGCGGTCGTTTTCAAATGAACAGCTCCTTTTACCTTTTGTTCAGTAGAGATTGGCAATTCCAGGGTTGAAATCATCCAAAAGATTCTAGTGAAGAAGTATGGAGTTTAAAAACACAGTAGAGCACTTCCTGTATTACCACATGACATCACAAGGTGGAACAAAGTGTTTTCTGTTTGAGAGAAGAACTCAGCCTAAACATGCAGGGTTTGTGTGTTAAACATGTGCGAATGAAACAAACACAACTCCAGGTGTGTTTGTGATGCGGAAACATTATAACATAGATCAGAAAATAGTGTAATATGGGCCCTTTAAGTATTCTCTTAAGAGTAAAAAGTATTATGTAACATTACTAATGTTGCGGCTGTACCTGGGCCCAGTTGGCCGCAGCTAAAAGCATCTTGGCATATTCATCAAATGAGAGAATCAGATTTCCCTTATGAATTAAATATGACGCAGTTGTTTGGGTTTTGTTGGAGAAGGATTCTGCTGAGTCCAGAGAGTTCGAGTCCAAGAACAGTAAAAGCTTCAATGGCAGTGTCCCAGGTGCAGGACGGGCGTCGGCTAGTTTCATTATTTGGCTTGTTTTAAAGGGGCCATATGACGCTGTTCTCTGATCTATGTTATATATATATAATGTTGTTTCCTCATCACAAACAGACCTGAAGTTGTGTTTTGTTTCATTCACACATCTTTAACTCACAAACTCTGCATATTTAGAGTTATTTTCTGTTCCACCTTGTGATGTCATGTGGTGATACAGGAAGTGCTCCACTGTGGTTTTAAACTCCATACACCTTCAGTAAAGACTGGCAATTCCAGGGTGAAATCATCCAAATGATTCTACTGAACTAAAGGTAAAAGGAGCTGTTAACTTGAAAACTAATGCTTCATGACATCACAAGGTGGAACAGAGCATTGTTGAGCTTTGGAGATGTAGACAGACTAATAATAAAGTGTTACTCAAACTTGTGTGAATGAAACAAAACACAACTCCAGGTCTGTTTTTGAGGTAACAACATTCTAACATGACTTAAAGCTCACAAGAGTCAATTTAGCGTAATATAGGACCTTTAAATGTGAAATATTTGCTCTGTGGTGGTCAGCAGTTATGGTGAATGTTCCATAATAGCCTTATATACTTATGTATCTCCATGGAGACAATCCATTGAAGCCAACTGAAGGCGAAGTTACAAGTCAGATCAGTAGAGAGGCGACCCCAGTCACATAAGAATGCATGTTTTTCAAGGTATTTAATTTAAATTTGATCTTTATGAGATTTTTGCTGAGTCACGCTAAAATGAATAAATATTTAAAGATCAGGCAGTGGACAGGGAGCTGCGGGTATCACAGACATGTTAAACACACACAAAATAATACATAAATGTTTGTGTGTCAGTGCTAACGCTAATGCTAATTTTGAGGCATAATAGTCTAAATATTAAAACAACACCACAAACTGAAGTATTCTACATATAAAAATAACACATGTTAAACACTACACAAATAATACATAAATGTTTGTGTCTCAATGCTAATGCTAATGCTAATTTTGAAGGATAACAGGCTAAATATTAAAACAGCACCGCAAACTGAAGTATTCTACATATACAAATAACTGGGTAGTCATTATTTTAATTAATTAGAATTAGGTTGTTTATTTTATGTTTTCTGATTTTAATAAAAGTGACTGTTAGCTTTGAGACACAGTGTGCTAGCTAGCGTGCTACTGTGCACAGAGCCAATTTACATTACAAGCAAATGTCCTACAGGTTGTTTTTTGTAAAATGCATTAATACATTTTACAGGCCCAAAGACGATGTTATCCTTTTAAAGAAAGAGGAATGATCTACACACATCTACCATACAGTCTTTTTTATTTTTAATTTTCTTATTGAAAGGTCATTGTTATAATGACAAGATGCAAAACACACACCTACAGGTTTACTGCAGCATAGCCTCACCGTGTTGCCATTATTCGGATTTTTCTCATGATATCTGACAGGATTTGGCAACCTTTTTATTTGAAACCTGCACATGACACATACAGATACAGACTTGGTGGAATTCTCTTAATTTTAATCTCGTTGTTACTTACACATATGCATTTTTTTTCATTCTAAAGGTTTAATTAATAATTCACTCGTAGGCTATTAAGCGTGGAGAGCCTGGTTCAATATCGATTTCCAGTTTCCCTGTTGGCCAATCAGCTGGAGAGGAGCGACTGCGGCGGTGGGCTCGTGATGATCGCGCACCCTCACGTTCCCATCCGTTCCCGGCATGCATTGTGGCGAGCGCGAGGCGAGCGGAGAGTGGAGTGATACAGGAGGAGGAGAGAGGACCCCAGGCTGAGAGAGAAGGCAGACGAGAGCGTGGATCGGCGCGCGTAAAAGGAGCAAACGAGAAAGCAGAAGCAATAAACATAAACTACAAGGAATAGCAATACCACCAAGGAAGGAGAAGACATCACCGAAGCGCTCAGGTATGCTAAATAAATGTTGGTTTTTTGCTATTATCCAAACCACCCATGCGCTTCCCATATGCGCGTCTCGAGATGTGATGCTCCAGTGGAATTAGCAGGAGTAGCTAACCATCTCCTAGCATTTTCTGCAGCTTTGTTTCATGTAAACTTTGTATTTAAAATGAGGCATGTTTGTAGCTAGCCCTGGTCTTTGTGTCTGAGCGGTTGGAACGGTCGGCTCGCGTTATGCGTAAACGTACAATGGGGTTTCAGAGGGGCTTCCCCAGCTGTGCCCCTGACTGCAGCCCTTAGTCCAGGAGGAGGAGGGAGGGAGGGAGAGAGGGAGGGGGAGTGATGGAGTGATGGAGAGATGGAGAGAAGAGTGGGCTATCCTTTTCATCCCTGCCCCGGTAGATGCCAGGGTAGATGCCAGGTGATATGCCCTGACTTGGCACTAAGCTGTTTTAATTAGACCACAGTGAAATGCGGAGGGATAGTCTTTGACAGATGCTATTTTTAAAGGTGGAATATAGAGTTCCACAGTATGGCATTAAAGAGCCCATATTATGCTGTTTTCTGATCTCTGTTCTAATGTTGTGTCCTCATCACAAACAGACCTGGAGTTGTGTTTTGTTTCATTCACACATGTTTAACACACAAACCCTGCATGTTTAGGCTGAGTTCTTCTCACAAATAGAAAACACTCTGTTCCACCTTGTGATGTCATGTGGTAATACAGGAAGTGCTCCACTGTGTTTTTAAACTCTATACACCTTCACTAGAATCATTTGGATGATTTTAGTCCTGGAATTGCCAATCTCTACTGAACTAAAGGTAAAAAGTAGATGTTAACTTGAAAACTACCACTTCATGACATCACAAGGTGGAGCATTTTGAGCTTTGGAGATGTAGACAGACTAATAATAAAGGGTTAGTGAAATATGTGTGAATGAAACAAAACACAACTCCAGGTATGTTTTTGAGATGGTAGCAACATTATAACATGGCTTAAAGCTCACAAGAGTCAGTTTTGCGTAATATTGGACCTTTAAACTGTTTATCTGCAATGTAGCCATTTTTTGCACAGAGAATAGCTCAAAATACATGCATTCTTACTGTGTGCGGAGTCTCCACAGATCTGACCTGTCACTTGTCACCTGCTTGTCTCCATGGAGGTAGATGAGTTTAAGTGTGATGTCGCCCACAGCGTTCGGCTCCAGTCAAATGAAGCTGATCGAGGCTGGAGCAGTTACAGGGGCCAATTTGAAGCAGAGTTCCATATTGGAATTCTACCTGCTTGTCTCCATGGAGGTAGATGAGTTTAAGTGTGATGTCGCCCACAGCGTTCGGCTCCAGTCAAATGAAGCTGATCGAGGCTGGAGCAGTTACAGGGGCCAATTTGAAGCAGAGTTCCATATTTGGAATTCTGACCATGAGTATCTTAGCAACCAAAGAGCCAATCTGGAGCGAGGCTGCTGAAGGTAACGTCCCTTCCCGCTCGCACCACTGGTTTAGCAGGGCGTGGGCGCTTAGCAATACTGTCAATCAAACCTGTTGCTAACACTAGTGGGAGCAAACTTGGGAAAAGAAGGCGCCTGATTTGTCTGTTATTAATCTTCATATCCAGATTTGATGGAGCCGGAAGTGCGTCCATGCTCACTTCCTATTTGGAACGCAGCAGCTAGCAGGTTAGCTATGTCTATTTATATATACAGTCTATGGGATCGACCCACTGTTTCAGATCGATACGTTGCTATATGGCATATGCGAGAGAGTGCTCATTTCACAAGACATACTTATCATCATTACATTTAAGATTTTACAAAAATATGTGTCTAGTTTTTTCTACTTTTTAAAAATGTTGGTTCATAATTATTTATATGAAGCCAGAAAAATGCCTCTCTTTTACCTAAATTGTCTCTGTATTTTGGATGGAATTTTGCATGACAAAGACAGAGGGATCACGTTTTAGAATTCACAGCTACTTCTTGCATTTTTCTACTTTTCCTTCAAACCTTTTTCTACAAACTGCCACTTGACTGATGTAAAACTGATAAATATTTACCACCAGGAACTATCCCACCAAAACAGGATATAATTAGCACTTTAAAGAGCCCATATTATGCTGTTTTCTGATCTATGTTATAATGTCATTTCCTCATCACAAACAGACCTGGAGTTATGTTTTGTTTCATTCACACGTGCACATTTTGTTTTTCTCTCAAACAGAAAACACGTCTTGAATAAAACCAGGACTAAACCAGGACTAAACCAGATCTAAACAAGGTCAAAACAAGACCTAAAGTGTAAACCAGGACTAAACCAGGTCTAAACCAGGACTAAAGTGTAAACCAGGACTAAACCAGGTCTAAACCAGGACTAAAGTGTAAACCAGGACTAAACCAGGAGTAAACCAGGTCTAAACCAGGTCTAAACCAGGACTAAAGTGTAAACCAGGACTAAACCAGGTCTAAACCAGAACTAAACCAGAACTAAACCAGGACTAAACCAGGTTTAAACCCGGTCTAAACCAGGACTTAAGTGTAAATCAGGACTAAAGCAGGACTAAACCCGGTCTAAACCAGGACTGAACCAGGTGTAAACCAGGACTAAAGTGTAAACCAAGACTAAACCAGGACTAAACCAGGTTTAAACCAGGTCTAAACCAGGACTAAACCATGTCTAAACCAGGACTAAACCAGGACTAAACAAGGTCTAAACCAGGTCTAAACCAGGACTAAACCAGATTAAAATCTAAACCTGGACTAAACTAGGACTAAACCACCTTTTGATGTCATTTGGCAATAGGAAGTGCTCCACTGTGTTTTTAAACTCCATACACCTTCACTAGAATCATTTGGATAATTTCAGCCCTGGAATTGCCAATCTCTACTGAACTAAAGGTAAAAGGAGCTGTTAACTTGAAAACTACCTCTGGAAGAGGTACAGAGGAACAGAGCATTTTGAGCTTTGGAGATGTAGACAGACTAATAATAAAGTGTTACTCAAACATGTGTGAATGAAACAAAGCACAACGCCAGGTATGTTTTTGAGGAGGTAACAACATTAGAAGGTAACAACATTAGAACATGACCTAAAGTTCACAAGAATCCATTTTGTGTAATATGGGACCTTTTAAGACCAGCACAGTTTCAGTTTTCTGTGTTTGCAGTGTTGGCGGGGTCACAACACTGCTGAATGACGCCATGCTGCTAAATTAATACAATGAAATATTTATAATGCAATCAGGAGGTCACCAGCAGCACACCACAACCACCAGTGATGCTCTCCGCTCTGCTCGTAAACGTCTCCGCCACACACTGATGTAATGAAAATCTATGAGGTTTGGCTCTCATTGATTGCGGATCAGGGGCCATTGGGGAAGTGTCCACTTTGTGAATGGACAGAGCCTTGATGCAGTAGTAATAGTATTTCGGAAACTGAAGGGAAAGTGAATCACCGTCAATGGAAATGAGTCATACGTCTGCTTAGTCACTGAACAAAGAAACGCTAAATTGTCTGCGTCCTGAAGCTGTTTACATTATGTTTTATGCAGCTATTACCTTGAATGAAGGGATGAACGACACCTGACAGATCTCTGTGTTACACCCATAGACTGTATAAAGAAGTGGACTAAGTGAGTGTGACGTCACTCACAGCGTTCGGCTCCAGTCAAATGAAGCTCATCGAGGCTGGAGCAGTTATAGGGGCCAATTTGGAGCCGAGTTCCATATTTCGAATCCCGACCGCGAGTATCATAGCAACCAAAGAGCCAATCTGGAGCGAGGCTGTTGAAGGTAACGCCCCTTTCCGCCCACACTCTGGTTTAGCAGGGAGTGGGCGCTTTGCAGTGCTGTCAATCAAACCTGTTGCTAACGCGAGCGGGAAAAGACAGCTGATTTGTCTGTTATTAATGTTCATATCTTGAGTTACGGACACAATAGTGAAATAAAAACACCAGGATCATGTAGAGCAGGTTAATACGAACATTTAAGACCAAAATGACGAGTCTGACAGCAGCAGTTACAGAGAGAGGGGCCACAGTTTTCAGTTGCAGTAGTAATGAGTCGATGGAGCCAGAAGCACAGCCCATGATCACTTCTTATTTGTCTATATGAATTTTCAAATACAATTCATATAGACTTAGTATTTTTATATTGAGCATCAGTTACATAGAAGATGGAATTGTGGGTTGGAGACGGTTCTTTATTTGAGCTTACAGCTGGATTCGAGAGAAAATTTGGGAACTCCCTATGTCGATTTCAATAATATCACAACATCACAATTAGATTTTTATTGCCCAGCTTTATAGATGAATGGTTCTTAAAGGTCCTATATTACACAAAACTGACTCTTGTGAGCTTTAGGACATGTTATAATGTCTTTACCTCCTCAAAAACATACCTGGAGTTGTGTTTTGTTTCATTCACACGTTTGAGTAACCGTTAATTATTAGTCTACATCTCCAAAGCTCAAAATGCTCTGTTCCACCTTGTGATGTCATGTTGTGGTAATTTTAAAGTTAACAGCTACATTTTACCTTTTGTTCAGTAGAGATTGGTAATTCCAGAACTGAAATCATCCAAATGATTCTTGTGAAGGTGTATGGAGTTTAAAAACACAGTGGAGCACTTCCTGTATTACCACAGTGTTTTCTGTCTGAGAGAAGAACTCATCTTAAATATTAAATATGCAGGGTTTGTGTGTTTAACATGTGTGAATGAAACAAAGCACAACTCCAGCTTAATATGGGTCTTTAAACTGTTTGGGTTTTGGGATTCGATATCTGTCTAACGCCAGTGGACCATATTACTTTTGTAGCGTCCCTTTTGTCTTCAAGTTACGATAGTTAACTTGTTATTTTCATTTAATCAGACAAGTTATTAGTGAGCTGGATTTACCTTGACAGTTGTGAGGATGGCTCGCAGCTAGCAGCCCGAACATGTCAAGCTAACTATATCTCACTAATAACTTAATAACAAAATAAGAAGTTAACTATTTTAGTGGACACATGCAATAGGTTGGATTGACAATCTCAAGTCTGAAAGAGGTAAAAAATCTTGGGACACTGGACAATATAATTCAAATTTAATGGAAGGGATAGGCCTTGTGCATAATGTTAAGAATTGACTGAAACCGCATTCATGTGACTTACAGTTCTATCATCTCATGTTACTCCTTTATTTTGTAATGGCTTATTTAAAGGTGCACTATGTAACTTTTCTGGTGATTCGTACGCCGCCAGTGTATGTTTAAAGAAGACCTATTGTCCTTGTGTCTGCTCTGTAGTTATAATCTCTGACACGCGTGGATCATTATGTTTACTCATTATGCTTAATTTGCACGTTTTAAATCGCAATATTCATCCAAAACGACTTAATAAAGAAACAAATCCGCTGACTTCCACGTTAGAAAACTGCAGTGCCCAATGGGAGCTGACGTCGCCGTAAACGTCATCACAACAAAGAGCTGTGGAGATGTTGGCGCCCCCTGTGGATAGCTGCACGTCACACTAGCGAGTAGCAGGTTTTGTTTCATTTGTACCAAAATGACTAAGCGACGCTGCCGAATTCTACGAGTATCACCGATTAAGAAAGTAAAATTGAAGAACGAAGTGCGTACGTCACAGTGGGCGTGGAGTGGTGGTGGTGAAAACGAACATTGATCGGCAAAATGGCGTCTTGAAAATACACGATTAAAGATTACTCAAACATGAATCCCTCCAAATACAACTTCGGGTGAGTAAATGTTGAGGGGAAACAACTATAACATGGTTAAAAGCTCTGAAAAGTTGATTTTGCAGAATAGGTCTGATTTAAGTGCTGAACCAAATTCCAGTTTTTGCTTCGTGTGAATAAGCCGGTAATTAAAGAGATTACAGAGATATTAAAAATAAACTAGATCAAAACATCTGTGTTCTAATAAAGCCCTTTTAGAATTATCACATCAAGCTCTGGATCACATTATCCCATGCTATTCTCAAAATGGCTCCGTCTGCCTTAGTCAATGCTCAGTATATAATGAAATGAGTGAGAAAACTGAACCAAAGCTGCCCTTGAGGATCCTGCGGCATAGACGTGGGTTAGCATTAGCTCAAATAACAGGCTTTCCTCTGTAATAATGGGGTTGAGTGGGATTATAGCATGCTCTACACGTCAGGACCCCTCTGCGATACACTGCTCATCTTTATGGAAAAAGAACGCTCATTTGAAGTAGAACTGTCCAATTTTGGAAAAAAAGATTGCGAAAATTTGCGATTTATGTTTAAAAAGTAAGATTCATTGTAAACCTAAACTCTAGAAGTGTTCACATTTGAAACAAGGCTGAAATAAGAAACAAGAGGCTAATACGAGAATCCCATTTCAGAACATGTTTGTAGAAGTGTAAACTGCAGCTGCAACCATAGACTGTATATATATAAATGGACATAGCTAACCTGTTAGCCGTCGCTCGTTCCAAATAGGAAGTGATCATGGGCGCGCTTCCGGCTCCATCGACTCTGGCTCCAATTCACTTTATATTGAAAACCCGTCGCCCCTCTCTCTGTAACTGCTGCTGTCAGACTCGTCATTTTTGTCTTTAAATGTTTGTAATAACTCGCTCTACATGATCCCGGTGTTTTTATTTTGCTATTGTGTCCGTAAATCAAGATATGAACATTAATAACAGACAAATCAGGCGCCTTCTTTCTCCGAGGTTTGACTGACTCTGCTAAACCAGCGGTGCGGGCGGGAAGGAGCGTTACCTTCAACAGCCTCACTCCAGACTATGCTACTTGCTATGATACTCGGTCGGAATTTCAAGTATGTAACTCGGCTCCAAATTCGCCGCTATAACTGCTCTAGCCTCGATGAGCTTCATTTGACTGGAGCCGAACGCTGTGGGTGACGTCACACTCACTTAGTCCACTTCTTTATACAGTCTAACAACATTTTTCTATAAAACGACAGGACGTTCCATTAAATAGCTATAGCTTTTTGCGATTTGATAAGTACCAACTCACGTTTCGATTCAGTTGTGTTGCACTGAACAGCCTTAAATTGAAGACATTGGCTCAGAGCAGATGGCGGTGTGAATGTTCTCCTCAGTTTGTGGAGCTGATATCTTTGTCACGTAGTTGGAGAGGCTGTGAGTTCATTAGACAGACTCCTCTCAATCTGACAGAGAAACATCACAGCCCAAATGGTGCAATAATGAGAATAACTGTATTCACTGGAGCAGCAAACAGCAGATGTGCACAGCCTTAAATTAGTTCATTACACTGTTACATGCCCCGAGTTGTGCAGCTCAAAGCAATACCTTAGATGGAGAAAGATGTTTGAGAACTTATTAGGGCTGTACTCGACTTAAGAAATTGCTGGTTGATTTAAGATGTGTCCTACTGATCGATGAGTTGACTGAAAAGGAGGTATGGAAAAAGCTCTCAAAACTATTACACATCTCTATCTGACCCAAACTGCACTTACAAGACTACACCTGCTGGGGGAGTTCATGCAAAAACAACTTTTTATGCATTAAGTACTAGGAAACAATGAATTTACGATAGACTGTATAAAGAAGTGGACTAAGTGAGTCTGACGTCACCCACAGCGTTCGGCTCCAGTCAAATGAAGCTCATCGAGGCCAGAGCAGTTATAGCGGCGAATTTGGAGCCGAGTTCCATATTTGGAATTCCGACCACGAGTATCATAGCAACCAAAGAGCCAAACTGGATTATTAATGTTCATATATTGATTTATGGACAAAATAGCGAAATAAAAACACCAGGATCATGTAGAGCGGGTTAATACGAACATTTTAAGACCAAATCGACGAGTCTGACAGCAGCAGTTACAGAGAGAGGGGCCACCGTTTTTCAATAGAAAGTGAATTGGAGCCGGAAGTGCGTCCATGCTCACTTCCTATTTGGAACACGGCGGCCAACGGGTTTGCTGTGTTCATTTATATATATACAGTCTATGGTATTTACATATAAACAATACAATAATCTTCAGATATCTCACCCACTTCTCTTCTACGCTGTTGTCCCATATAAATCCTCATAACTCAAATAAAATAGTCAGCTAATACAAATTTTGGTTGACTAAGACCCCATCGACCATTTAATCCCTAAGGCCTACAGCACTAGAACTAATGTTTCCCACTTTTGTCTTTGCATAATATGATTCTTCAGCCTGGGATCCAGAATACACATGTCTGCAAAAGATGTGAGCTAATCCCAGAGTTCAGATGGGCGTGATTG